>JANTPZ010141188.1:0-10961 GCA_025593235.1 Vachellia pachyceras | reverse complement strand
TTATTTATCAAAAGCTATCTTATATTACCTGCATTTTCCCCTGTACTTCAACTATCTGTAGATCATCTTTGAACAGAATATTCCATACTGAACGCCAATTACCATTGCTAAAAGAAGGCCAGAAAGAGGAGAAATAATGAAAGAATTTGATCAGCCGATGCATCAAAATCTAACAGTTTAAATAACAGGGTTGAAATGGATGGAAAGCGCAAAGGAATTTCATTGAGTAATTTCACACCAGAAATTCTGTGGACTATGCTTAACAGCAGAAATCACTGCGACAAGCTCAAAATCAGAACCTGGGCCCTCTACATCTTTTCCATTTACACAGTAGACAGAGCAGACACCTTTCGGATAAGCTTCACCCATGTACTTGAGTATTTCTGCATCCAAGGCACATCTGCAGAGAAGATATACTCCGTCATATAAAGAGCTGCATATAAAATTTCATTGGTCATTGTACTGTACTGGACAACATTTCACACTCTCGTGCAGGTAAAAGACAGAACAAAACAAGCTTGTTCAAAAATATATAAATCAGAGTATACAGTTCCGTGACATACCATCAAATTCTTTTAAAGCTTGCTTTAGCTGAGGAAATTATAAAAGCAGACAAAATTTCAAGCATAAAATAAAAGGTGCAGAGCATACCGGAATTCCTCAATATATGGAGATGGAAGTTCTTCATCAGGTGCAGGTCTCACCTCTGTACAAACCTGAACCATTTAGCACATTATAATAACACAAAAGGTAACAGTGTTACACAAATTAGAACATGCAGTTGAGAAAGAAAATGGAAAAAAAGTATTACCGCAAATGTACTGGGGGAGGGGGTGGAATAGAATTGATTGAGCCATAAATATCCTAGTTGTGGTAGCGATTTTTCATAATTTGGATCATTCCACTAACTTCGAATGCAAATTCAAGAAAATGTGAATTATAGATAAAAGTATGTTACATTTAACAGAAGTAGAGTACATTTATATTTGAACAATACTTTATTTAAACTCATTGCACTGAAGATAATAGATGAAGCTGCAGATTAAAATTAAGCGGTGCTATAGTTTCCTTCTCCTTTCTTAGTAGCAAATTAAAACAAAATGAATGGAAGGAAAAGGTAGTGATCATGAACAGCAGCAGCAGCAAATTTTAGTTTGCTTGCACCATTCCTTGAAGGAAAAAAGAAAAAAATCAGTAGAACCATAGCATATTCCAATCTTTCATCGAACTATAGTAAGTTGGCTAAGCTCAATATTGACAAATTTAATGCCTCTTACTTTTGTTTTGTTCGGGTGAGGTGTGGATGGCTTACTTGTTTAACATGATCAACTATGGCAAACTTGAGTAGTCCTCGGATCAAGATAGGCATTCTCTTCAAGCTCACCAAACGTAGTAACCAGCACTGCAAGTGCATGATTAATGAGGGTGAAAGAAGAACTAGAAAAAAAAACATAATGCATATGAATTTAAAGCATTTCAAGAGAAATCATGTGGGATTTATTGCACATGGAAAATGCCTCCAATGCCGCCTCATGGTACACCTCATCGTCGTTCAGAATCGATTTCAAGTCTGCAGGAATAGTTTTCACATCCATATGAATTTAAAGCGGAAGTAAATGAGAATTATGGATTCTAGATATAGAACTACATGAGAGATAAACCAGATACATGCAAGCTAATAGAAGTAAATCACCTTTGGCCACGTATTGGATTTCTCCGGGAGGAGAGTTGATGAGGAACCATTTGGCAATTTCGATCTTCTGCCTGTTACTAAGTTCTGCTTCTTCTTCTTCTTCCGCCATATTTCTGCGACTCCGTCGACAAGATTCCGATATGCACGTTCAGTGTGTAGAGAACGAGGGAAATGAGCAACCACCAAGGCCTCGCTTTGCAAGGGAAGCTTGCTTGAAAATCTGGACCATCCACTGGGTAGGGTCCTGAATCCGAACGGACAAGACACGCACAGTTGCTCATGGATCCCAGCGGATAATAATATGCTGCTTCGTCGTGTAGCGTGATGTGTTAAGGGCATGTTTGGTAAACAAAACATTTTTTGATGGAGAGAATGCAGAGGAAGTGGACGAAATTTTTTTGGCCGCTCACAGGTTTGATGATACTCTTCGTAATATGAGATGCAAAACGGATAAATAAGCAGTCTTCGTAAGAAGTGTTCGTGAATATGCATCCAAAAAGAAAAGAAGTCTTCGTGAATACAAGCCCGGTTAAATCCATTAACTTCTTATTTTTAAATACTAGTCAAGAAAAAAATAAGAATACGATGATAGTCTATATAAATAAATACATTGTAGCCATAATATATATATATATATATATTTCTGCCACGTATGTTTTTAAATTGTTTGCCTATAAAAATTACAATTCAAAATTCATTGATTCAATAACAACCAGTTGGAAGGTGTAAAAAAACCAAATTTTTCGTAATTTGATTTCATATATTTTTATTGCTAGAAATATAATGAACAAAAAATTGAGACCACATTTTCACATTAAAATTACTATTCAAACGTGATCAACTGATGTTTAGCAATTTGTAGAGAGGCATGCAGGAGCAACTTTCACTCTTGAATTAGGAAGAACTGAAGAAATTCGTTGAGCATATCAATGACACAGGTACAATTCCTATGTTCCCATATTACCCCTTCTTCGGTAGTTCTGATGTGATGCAGAGACAAACTACTCTCACGCCTCTGAATCCAACATTACCGGTAGTAGATTAGTTTGATTCATGTGCATTTTTAGGAATCCGTTGAGATAATGATTTTACGAATTCTGAGGTAAATTGTGAGATGAGTTTTATTTCAATTTGTATGCAACGGGTTGATATAGACCCAGAAACTTCCCTTCACTTCCAAATAATTATCATGGTCATGCACCGAGAGTTCAAATACAAAGCTAATGATTAAATTGAAACAACTCCAACCAATCGATCTGATGGTCCTTTCGATTTATGCCTACAGAATCCATCCTCTAGGGAGTGTGCCCTACTCAATAAAGCAATGGACAAACCAAGCGCGAAACCAGTATTGGAAGAAGCTCAATGCTGGAAAAATTTAGATAAATATTGATGGAGCCTATAAGGTGAATGGAGTGAAAGTGGGTGTGGGCGTGATTTGTATGGATTGGAATGCAAACTTTATTGGCGGGTTTGGTAAGAGTGTTTCTGCTTCTTCAGCACTAACAGCAGAAGGAAGGGCATTGAATAAAGCCTTTATGTCAAGAGAAAGGTGTGCATCGTATCATGTATATTTTGGTTTTGATATTGTAATGAATGGTGAGATAGGCAAATGCAATCTTCAATTAACTGGTCCATTCAGTTCATCAATCGTCTGCGGCAATGCCTTTTCCAAAAATTGAAACTAGAAACTAGACCTAGACGATCTCATTAATATTGTGAAATGATGATTGAACTGACCAAAAAAAAAACGTTAATCAAAGTGATCATGCAATGATCTCAGCTTGGGAAGGAAGGATTGCGCAAATCAATGGCGATAACAATAACTAGAATACAAGAGGGATGCCAGTAGCAGCAGTCGAGGTCAAGAAATTTGCAACCCAAATCCAAAAAGGTTGATATACTTCAACATCGCTGTTAAGTTACGAATCAGATAAAAAATATGTAATAATCATGTATCTGGATTCGGAAATCAGTTGAATCGCCATCTCAACACAGCACAAGCTTGATTCCTTTGCATTGTCATTCCTGTAGCTTATGTTTCGTCCACTTTGCTTATAACTTGGATAGCACCGGTCCAGCATGTCCCATTCATCTTTCAGGCAAGGACCATAACCATATCATCATTTATGTCTGCAAAAGAAGCATTCTCAGCTACTCAGAAAGAAATAAAGAAAGCAGAACAATCAGGAAATAAAACGCAGTGCCACCTTTCATGAGCATTAAGTTCATTCCTAGGGTATCCATTATGCAAGGGAGAGAAGGACGCAAAAGTATCAGCATATCTAGACCCTTTCCAACATCTCTTGTTAAGTAGTTCCATGCAAAATCATGGTTTTCAAAACATCTCTTGATAAATAAATAGCCTACTTGGCTTACAATCTTTTATGGGGAAAGATCAGTGTCCTTTTTTTTTTTGGGGGGGGGGATATCAAAATGCATGTTTGACAAAGTCAAAACGGCATACATGGCAAACACCCATAAGCTGCCTCCTTCAACCCACCCAAAATAAAAGGATGAGAAAAGAAAAGCAGTCGCACTGCTGTGAATAAGCAACAATTTGATTCTACCCTGAGCAAAAACAAGAACAAGTGTCAAGATTTGAAAGGATAACTTCACTTACGGTAAACAGATACCCAATCGAGAGGAACTAAAATTCATCTACAACTTTGATTCCAGCAGCCTTGTCCCATTCCTCAGGAGGAGCAACATCTGCCATCACCTTCTCCTGACCTCGCCAAAGAATCTGGAAAAATGGCATTCCAACATTAGTTTGGAAAACCTCATGCAGGTTTGGGATTGCAGACAGAAGAGAAGGAGCCAATTTTACCATTAAACAGCACTTACTTTGTCAATGACACCAAATTCCTTCGCCTTTGTGGAGTCCATATAATACGGTCTCTTCATCACGCTAGCTACTCTCTCCTCTGACTAATAAGAAAAGCAAGTGAAACAAGAAATCATTAGAAAAGAAATATGACATCCAGAGACACTCTACAAATGATACTCACATTTCCAGTATGTTTTGCTAGTAGTTTGACAAGAGTATCCCTGTTTATTATCACCTGCAAAATATTTGAAAATAAATAAATGTTTCAAAGATGTAAGTAGGAATTCTTTGGATGTTTACAAAAAATTACTTGGCAACGACCAGAACAGCACTAACATTCGTAATTATAACACCAAGAGTATCATTCACCATGATGTTAAATGCTGTGCAGAAAATAAATTTGACCAACCTCCTGTGCACGAATAAGAACGTCACTGGCAGGCATCAAACCAGATGACGGAACCCGAGGCTGCTGAATCATGGCTGAAATAGAAATCAACAGAACAGTTTCACATCTCTGTAGGATTTAAGTCCTGACGCAGCAATTTTATGTTAATCATGTGGTCCAAACGATACCTTTGGAATGTGGCATCATAAATCGTTTCCCCTTGGTCCCTGCAGCAAGTAGTAGACAGGCTTGACCTATAGCAGCTCCAACTGCCACTGTATGAATCTGATAGAGAAAGAAGTCTGATATGCGAACTGATGTGCTAGAGCATTAGGGATTACGGAAGAGTGAAAAGGCACCAACTTCAAGGGAGAAGCGTTGCTCATTGTTTTCATTTAGCCTTGTCACAAGGTAACTTTCTCGTATTAAATTATAACCAGAAGTGCTAGGTCATTAATACATAAAACGAATGCTAAATCAAATAAATGAATGACTTGTAAGCACCAAAAACAGCCACTATGCTACCAATGACACAAATCATGAACAGACACGGCATCAACAGATTCAATAGCATCATTAACACGAACAGTTGCATCCTCCTTCACAGTTTTAGATTTCTATAGAAGCCTACTCCCGTTTCTCATTATATTATTTACAAACACAGATATACAAAATATATATGAATGCAGAATTTGTATTGAATGAAAAGAAACAAACCTCATTTTTCAACTGCATCATTGCATCATAAATGGCGAAACCTTCTGTCTCCATCCCTACCTGAATGTAAACAACAAGGAGAACATGTCAATAGAACGTGAACATTTCATATCATATAGAAGTTAAAAATGAGGCGGTGCTTACTGTTTCACCATCATCACGAGTAGTTCCAGTTGAATTAATATAAATATAGATAGGTTCTTTAGGATCCATCCACTGAAGGTACATCAACTCTGCAACAACAAGTTCTGTGACAGCTGGAACCAACTGAGAGGCACAGAGTTATAGCGAGTCAGAAAAATTACAGTAGTAAAATGTTGCTATCATAAATAATTAGAACTAGAATGCAAGATATAGAAACTGTGACTGAGAAATAACATACGCTAAACAACAGATGGAAATGTACAAGGGAAGAATAAATATATGGATTTCTACTTTTTTAATGTTTACGAAATCCCCAACATGTCAAATATTATCTTCATTATATCCTTCAATCAATCTGAGGCTCAAAATATTCAATTTATTTCACAAATAAGATTTTAGCACATGAACAACCAGTTGGAAACCCTTTAATGACTAAAAGCCAAAGCTTTTCACTCAGATTGCTCATAAAGATAAGAAGGGAATGAAATTTTCAATCAACGTACGCTCAGAGTTAATATTTCACGATAAAGAGGAATACGGGCAATAGCAAATGATAAAACGGAAAGAACAAATGCATATGGAATCGGAAGCATAATTAGGCACTCACAGGCATGCCAATATAAACAATTCGACCGTGAAGAAGTAGTGAAGGCAAATCAGGTGGAGGCCTTCTAGGACGGTGCTCGTTGTATGAAACAGATCTCTCCACCTGTTTCAAGTAGACAACGGCGTTACTCGAACAAGTAAGCACAGCCAATAGGAATACAAAAGGAATGTCATCACAGGCAGACGACGAAACTGCAGAACTCATAATTGATCAAAACTGCTTCCAAAAAGGATGCCATGTGTGTTACAGTATCATCCTAGTCTCTAACCAAACTCTGTCGACACTACATCCCCATTTAGGGTGTGATACTCTGGCTTTTGTATGGCAGCAGGTATCAACATCCCTTTAAGATAGAATTTTGATCAGGACCATGTACCAGAACACCGAATTGACCACAAATATTACACTTGTGACCGTACAGCAAGCGAAAGAGATATTACTTGGGCGGGAGTAGCCATGAGTTTGGGTGCCTCAAATATGTCCAAATAAGGAGGGATTTCGGAATTAACGGGACGGTTAAGCAGCGTTTCAGGAGAAGTGGCAGCTACAGAAGCAAGCTTCGAAAGAAAGGGGTCTTTAGGGTTTATAGGTGGCATAGGAATTCTAGCTTGGTTTCTGGCATTCATGAAGCAACAAGTCCTAAAATTTCTCCTCACGGGCAATTGAGGAGAGGAAGACGAGGTCGGCATGGAAGTCGCCATTGGCGCCCACACATACGTGGACATGCTTTCTGGTTATAATTGTGTCTCTGCTAATTCTGGGGTTCCTCTTGACTGAACCCAGCTGAAGCCGAGCTGGGGATGGGAGGCTGTGATGTTTCTTTTTAATATCTATTTTAAAAAAAAATCCTGTTCTCTTCGATGCCACTCCATTTTGGGTCGGGTTGATTTGGCCCAATCGGATCTTAATTGCATGTTTATCCATAACGAAAAATTTAAGACAACTTGCTCAAAATCCAGAACCAGATCAACTGCTCAGAACCAATATCAAATGAAAATCTTAAAAAATACCTCTTTTAATTTCAAAATCCCAAAAATGCCACATGAAGGTGTAAAACGAAAGATGGGAGAAAATGAGAATATGAAACTTTAAATTTGGGCTAAATGATCAAACTGTTCATGAAATAATCAAATTGATTGATAACTTTTTGAAACTCAATTGTAAATATTTTGGCAATACCTTCACTTTGATGGATGCAATATCCTCATTTTGAGCAGGTTGCCAACATCACTTAAAGTGTTATCATTTTTTAAGTTGGTTAATAACATCATTTAACATATTTACCATTTTTCAAACAAAGTGATAGCTTTTATGAAGATTTTAATAGCATCACACCTAAGGATGAAGGCTCTCATTTTGAATTGGTTAGCAACAATGTATAACATGCCAGCCACCTTTTTAAATTTATTGATAACTTCTGTAATAATTTTGATAAAATATCATTTATGTACAAATGCCCTAATTCAGTGACATTTTTATAATGATGTTTTGTTACTAAAGTCAATTTGTTTTTTCTTTAAATTTTAAATGTTACATTACCTTCTCCCGGCCCCTTTTATTTATTCATGAGATCTTTTTAAAATTATCAAAATCAAAAGTATTTTTTTTTTGGACTTTCCCACTGAAAACTGTGAATGGTAACGAAATAATGTTTTTTTGTCAAGAAATAGTTATTTAATAACTCATCTGGTACATTTTAATAGGATTGAAAAACAGTCATGTAGATCCATTAACCTAATTTAATTAGGATGTTCATTAAATTAGTTAACATGAGATGATTTTGCTGGTACACCATCAATAAAGATATATTAAGAAAAGTGTTATAATAATATTCCCTAAACAGTACTACGACTATAACTTCTCAATTACGTCATCAATTTTTTTTTTTTGGATAAATTTCTAGGGTAACCGCGCCCCATTTTAAATTCTACAATGTTTTTCTTTTTATGAATCTCTCCAATGATCTTCCTGGACAATTTTAAACTTTTACAATGATTTTTGATAAATCTCTACAGCGCAATACGATTTGTTAGTGATCCTTAGGGAATGGTAACTGGAATATATGATTCTTTTGTGCAGCATATATTCACATGCCCGATTTAGCCTTGTGTCGCTCCAACCTCTCGTATTACGATAAACCAAGCAAGCAATACATGTAGAGACTAAGATTTGAATGAAATCCTTCGGAGTAAGCACGCTGCCACTGCTAAATTCATCCTTGATTTTAATTGACGGCCAGTTTGCAGGGTTGATTTTATTTCAACAATCGGGAAACAACTAGAAATAGTTGCTCCCTCATGTCAACATCTTACATGGCAGCCACCAGAAAGAAAAGAAACCACAAAAGACACAAAGCGGCTAAAGCATGCACAATCGCTTACATATTAAACATACCAATATCCACCAGAAATATCAGGCTCTGTTCTCACCGAAAATCCTTGCAATCTTCTCTGTAGGCACCAATGGCAGGTAGGCCGAAACTCTGTAACCCTTCTGCGCGGTGTAAACAACGGTCTGGTTATACTTCTTCGTACAGAAGGCTGCCGGTGGAAGAACCACATTTGCGACTTGCGGGAACAACGGCAGCTTGTTCAGCTTCTGCCACGCCGACACAGCGCACAGCTCAGCCTTCGGCTCGTACTTTGCATAAAACTCCTTGGCGGTAGGCTCGTACTTGGAGTAAACCGACTTAGCCAAACCCGACGCAGTGTCTACAACGCCGGCTCGCCTTACTTCGGATACGACGGTTCGAGCCGCCTCCGGAGCCTTTTGAGCCACCGTGAAGGCTTGGTCCGATGCCTTCTTGATGTTGGAAGGCACGTGGCGGTCCAGCTCATTCAAGGATTCTCCCACCTGCGGGAAAATCAAGCACGGCATAAATCTCAAGAGCTTCAATCAGAAGGTAGACATAAAAATATTTTCGTCTTTTGCCTCTTCGATTTTCAATTAAACCGTAATATCGAATCAAATCTGAGTAAAAACTCTGATAAGGTGATTTCGATTAAACTTTAGCAGAAAACAAATGGCTAGCAGAACAAAATCTTCAGAAATTTTTCCATTCGACCCTAACCTTGCGATCAACGTATTTGAGGACTTCGACTGAGACATCGTGAAATTTATCGTACACGGGTCGAACCACACTTTTGACGGTTCCCTCTACGCTCTCGACGCCAGGCTTAAGGGGGCCAGAATGTTCCTTGGCATATGCATAGAGGATGGAGAAGCGCACAAGGGCGTGAATAGCAGCCACTTGCACGAATCCCAGGTACTTGAGTCCTAATTCATTTTCCCTGGTAGCCTATCACCAGATTCAAGAAACAAAATAAATTGAATGCGTTGGGGATCAAAATCATAAGATGCAAATTAAAGTGAAGAACCCTAATTGGCTTGCTAATTAAGATGAAATGCAAAATGAAAGAAAAAAGGTGGAAAAACTCGCACGACGGAGCCTTTGGTTATCCACAGAAGTTGATCAAATAAAAGATCATCCACCATCAGTATGTCGATTGATGAAGAAAAATCAGAAATAAACGATTTAATCAAAACCCCAAGGTAGAAGACAAGGGTCATGATTAATTGCATATGAGAAATTATAGAGGGCAAATCAACGAGTTTATAACAGAGCTTACTAGATGTTGCTGAGATTGGAGATTTTCTTCGGCCATGACGACGGAAGAGTTGTGATCCGAATAGCTGAGGAAGGGGATGGAGACGAATATTAGATAACCTCTTTCGTTCTTGTCCGGTGCTAAAACTATTTGGAGAATAGAATGCTTATATATAGTAAGGGAGAGAGCAGAGGAAGAGCCAACGAAGCTTCCCGAAGCAGGTGGAAAACCGCGGAGAGATCGAACGGCTGTGGTGTGAATGCGGGGTGTTATTTATGATGTCCCATGTAGCACACCGTACACCCCGGGAAAACAGACCATCCTTGTCGAGTCATTGACCCCTCGTGTGTGCTTTGCTGTGTTCGCCAATACTTCGAGCTTAAGGAATGATCAAATAAATGGGCGAAGCGTGGACCAGTTAGGCCGGATAGGTATATGGGTTTGAGGTTAACAAGTCTGTGGCCCATCTGATTAGGCCCAAGTATAAAGAAGCCCACCAGAAACAGTGACCGGTGTTATATGTATTAAGTGGGCCCAAGAATGGAGTTGGGACCCATATATTTCAGAGGCTGGACTCTTTTTGTTTTCGAATCCTTGGACCGATAGTCATTCGTTGAGCATTATTTCCCGATCTACATTTTTTTTTTTTGCTAAAATTTCCCGGTCTACGTGACGAGCAGCAGTAGTTAACTTGCATTTCGGCCCAAACTATTAATTGCCGTGAATTGATTATTTATAAAAACTTAATTATCCAGAAGGGCAGAATAAGAAAACAAAAATTTCTCGCCATCTCAATCCAACCTTTCAACAACAAATAAAAGGATGTTGTTGATGAGGCCCGTCAAATAATATCTTGAAATTGGGATATTGTGTTAAAGTATGTTTCAAGGGAGGATCATGCTCTGACGTACAATTTAGCCAAATGGGCCCATAACTTGATAGGGAATTTTTGTTATTATAATTATCCCCCTCCA
>JANTPZ010141185.1:0-13672 GCA_025593235.1 Vachellia pachyceras | reverse complement strand
AAACTTTTCATGTATGTTAGTAAGCTTTGCTATTGGGATTTCCAAAAATCTCACCCTCCCCCACTAACCATTTCTAGGTGCAAGTTCATCCAAGGGTAAGAAGAAGGTTATGGAAGCATGAAGCTAATTTGATGATGCCTTCTTGGATGATAATGTTGTATATGTGTTACTATGATGTTTTGATTTTAAGTTGGTATGTTGCTTTGTAATTAAACCTCTACTAAGTGATGTTTTTTAAGAGGTGAAAGCATGCTCTAGATATGGGATAATGCAAGTTTAGTTATGAGTAAAGAAAGGAAATGAATTAGCATGCCTAAAGAAAGATATTAGAAAACTTTGACACTTGGCATAATCTCCTCCATTCAAGAGATAAACTTAGGGACTAAGTTTTAATCTCACCCCTTCATTACACCAAGAGACATTTTAACTAGCTAAATCAATCCAAGAGACAAGGGTAAAATGGTCATTTGGCTAAATGACATGGGTAAAATGGTCATCCGATTAAAAAGGCCCAGGACGCAAAATGTCATCAAATAATAAGGACATTTTGGTAATTTGGTCAAAAGTGACAAAAAAGTCAAAGTTGACCAAAAAGTTAAAGATGACAAAAATTGTCAAGTTGACCAAAAATGTCAAAGTCAACCAATGGTAAGTTTGGAATTAAGAAAGAGTAAAAAGAGTGATGGCATTTTGGTAATTATGAGAGAAGTAAGAAAGGTAGTGGCATTTTCGTAATTATGGACAAAGTATAAAATGCAATGGCATTTTTGTAATTAAGGGTTTTTAGAGGACTGTAAGACAGAGAAATAACTATTCGAGGTAGCATGAGTCCTCAAACGTCGGAGACCCGAACTGAGAAAATTTTAGTTGGGTTATAAAGTATTTAATAAAATTATTACCCGGTATCTAGTGCGGGAAGTTTCAAAGTACGGAGAATAACAATGCCCGAAGGCCCCGAAAAAAACATTTTCTTAGAAAATTAATTACGGAATATCCAGGAAGAATTTTGAGGAATGGAAAAGGGCTGGCGTATCTGGGGAAAATATAGAAATTTACCATGCAGTTAAGTCAAATTGGCCGCTGGAAGCCAGTTTTACGGTGTTTCACGCAAATCGAGGAATCCTGACCAATTACGGTGGAACCCAGAGACATTTTGGGCTAGTTCAAGGAGGCCTAAGGAATAATGCCACATGAAAGAGAAAGTCTCTGAAAAGGTAAAAAGAGAGCTATCCAGATAAATGTTACTTTACGGAAATGCGTGCCACCGGATCAATTAATTGGATAGACAGGGAGGCAGTCAGCCCAACCAAGACTTGGAGGGCAAGCTAAGAGTAATGATGACAACTTTTTCACTCACCACAAGAGCTTGAACCTTGGCATAATCTCCTCCATTCAAGAGATAAACTTAGGGACTAAGTTTTAATCTCACCCCTTCATTACTCCGAGAGACATTTTAACTAGCTAAATCATTCCAAGAGACAAGGGTAAAATGGTCATTTGGCTAAATGACAAGGGTAAAATGGTCATCTGATTAAAAAGGCCCAGGACGCAAAATGTCATCAAATAATAAGGACATTTTGGTAATTTGGTCAAAAGTGAACAAAAAGTCAAAGTTGACCAAAAAGTTAAAGATGACAAAAATTGTCAAGTTGACCAAAAATGTCAAAGTGAACCAATGGTAAGTTTGGAATTAAGAAAGAGTAAAAAAAGTGAAGGCATTTGGGTAATTATGAGAGAAGTAAGAAAGGTAGTGGCATTTTCGTAATTATGGACAAAGTATAAAATGCAATGGCATTTTTGTAATTAAGGGTTTTTAGAGGACTGTAAGACAGAGAAATAACTATTCGAGGTAGCATGAGTCCTCAAACGTCGAAGACCCGAACTGAGAAAAAGTTTAGTTGGGTCATAAAGTATTTAATAAAATTATTACCCGGTATCCGGTACGGGCAGTTTCAAAGTACGAACAACAGTGCTCGAAGGCCCCGAAAAAAAGCATTTTCTTAGGAAATTAATTACGGAAAATACGGGAAGAATTTACAACATAGTTTTATGAACATATTCATGCCAAATTCCTTGCTTCAAGGATCATGCATTTTTCTCTTTACCCTTTGAGGAACTTGTACCTAGAAATGGTTAGTGGGGGTGAGATTTTTGGAACTCCCAATAGCAAAGCTTACTAACATACATAGAAATTGCGTGACATGCTTTAAGTTCATAAAGAAATGTGTAACAATGTAAAATGTGTACCAAGCACATATCAATGCATATGGCCATGGCATCATGTCACTCATAAACACATTTCAACAATGTCATAAAGCCATGCACATCATTAGGGTAATTTTACAATAATGTTAGAGAAAGTTAGAAAACTTTGCTACCTTTGTTTCTTAACTTTTCTTCTTTACTTTGAATCCTTTCTTGAGCACTTGGAAATTCACCCTCTTGAACCAAATCGTTGCCTACACAATAATGGCCATTAAACATGAGCCATTTCCAATGCAAGAAGCAATGTAAAACTCCCTTAATCCTCTTCTTAAAATTTCTAAGTCTTAAAACCCTAACTTGCGTTTAAACTTTTTCAAATGCTTCCATAAACTTGGGGCCACTTTTACCCTATACAAAAACTCATTTTGAATCCATTGGAAGCATCAAAATCATAAAAAACAATTCATTTTCCTCATGAAACAGCACAGGCCGAGAGGTATCACACATATTCAACAACATTGATTTTTCAACTTCCAACACTTATATCATCATGTTCTTGCTTTCAAACTCTCATTCATGCATGGTAAAACTTGATTCTAACTCTTCTACATCAAGAGGAAAATTGGGCAGCACCTCCCCTATTTATTCATGATTTCCCAAATTTACAAAACTCACAAAACAACTTCAACAATCACAATATATATATCAACATGCTCCTTACACTAACAAGAGGAGACATTTGCAACAACTTGATAGCTTTAAATCCCTCTCTTTCTCACTTTACTCTAAAGAACCCTAAGTGATGGAACTTGAGAAAGAGAGCTCAAATCAGATTTTGGAATCATGGAAGTTGAAGAGGAAGTTACAAGGAAGATATTGGTATATAGATTAAGGTAGCATCTTCCTTACCTTTGATTTTCCCTTGAATTTTTCTCCTCTTCCTTCACTAAAATGGCGTCTCCTTCTTCTCCAAAATATGTTTGTTTGAGTCAGCCTAATGGGGCTGAAATGGAGGGAATTTTCTGTTTTATTAATTCATGCTTAAATGGGTTTAAAGGCTAAGATTGGATCTTGTAACATAAGGGTGATCTAAGGGATGATATGATGCCACACATGTGCCATTTGCTAGCTTCTTATTGGCCCTCAAAAAGTGATAATCATGGCTGTAATTTCTGGTTAGAAATCTGGTTACATTAACCAAATTGTATCCCATTCGGTTACTTTTACCGATTGCACTTTTTACCTGTAAACTTAACTTTATTCCGGTAAATCTTTTTCTACTTTTCTGGAGATATTTTCTTCCTCTTAATCTCCATATTTTCATCTTGAATATAACAAAATTATTATCCCCAAAATATCCTTTACTTTCCTCAAATTTTACAGGATTAATTTATCCTGTCCAAAATTCCTGAAAATGTACAATCGGAGAGCAACATTCTTTTAGGGCCTTGAAAAATACTACATTTTTTACTGATTCTCTAGCCCTTTTCCCTTTTCCAAAATTCCCTCTATATTGTTCAAAATTAATTTTTGAAATAATTATATTTCGGGGATTTTCAGGTCTTTTTCCCAATTTTCGGGAAAATCGCCTTAATCGTACACTGGATAATAATTTTATTAAATACTATAAAATTCACTGGATTTTTTCATATTTTTGTATAAATTTTCTAAGGGCTCCTGATACCTTAAATAATTATTTTTCCCCTTTTTTCCCTTCAAAATTGTATAAATAAAAATCTATTCTGAATCTGGAAAATTCGTGAATCACGGTTGTGATCAGTGAGTCGGGCTTTGTCTATTGGGCATCTGAAAATTTTGGTCACCAGTTGACTTTTGACTTTGTCAAATGACCAAAATGCCCTTCCACTTTCTCATAATTACCATTGTGCCCTTACTTTCTCTACTTTTTCTAAAATTACCATTTTACCCTTACCTTTAATACTGAAAGACCTTTATGCCCTTGGTCTTTTATTAAATGACATATGGGTCCCTTTCCATCTGTGGCTCAAAATCAACTTTTGACTACTGATTTGACCCCTTTTATCCAATGACCATATTACCTTGGTCTTTTTACTTAATGACATTTATGTCCGGCTTACATTTTTAGTAATTTCAAAGCCTTAGGACTAATTTGACCAAGGTCTCTTTGGTCCATTGACATTTTCTCTTTCTGTACTTTATTTCTATAGACCTTTTTCTCGTCTCATAACTATCGATTTTGCCTTTATTTCAAATTACATAAAGGGTGGATAATACAATGTACAACCTCCTCTTTGTTTTTATTTTATTATATATATGTATATATTACTAAGGGGACCGCATGCCCCTTTATATATATAATATTTATTTATTTTTATTTTTTATATAAAATTATTTTTTTAATTATTTAAGATTTCTTTTATTTATATACATCACATTATGACATATTCTTTTTTTTTACTCAAATGATTAGCTAATAAATTATATTTAACATAAGCATGATTTACATATAACAATTAAATTCTTTAAATAAATAATTATTTCTTAGAGATAATTGAATCCTTTAAAAAAATTAGGATGTTACACATCCCAAATTTGTAAAATGGGTATTGAATCGGGAATTACAAAAGAGGTTTCCCGTCATATTATCATATGCTTCTTTTGAAGTTTCACATCATATTTTCAAATGGTAAAAAAGAAAAAAAAATTCCCCATACCATATTCAAATGACACGAGATAAATGTTTTTTTAATAACAAGGCAAGCAAAGCTTGGGGTTTAACAATTACATAGAAACAAAAGCAGGGGTATTAGTCCCCATACAGGACCACATGTCACGATTAAGAAAATCTAAACAATAGATAGGTGGTTCAGGTAGATAAAGATACCCTGGACTTGATCAATGTTCATTCTTAGCGAGATGATCAACACAACCTCGTGCTTCCATGTAACAGTGTATAATCTCTACATCCCATCATCTCATAGTGAGAGCGTGGATCTCAGTAATGACCTGATTAAGTGGGTGCAACGAGCCACATCCAGAAAGTATAAGATGTATAGCATCTAAAGAATCTGTATAAAGCTTAATCTTAGAGATGCCTTTATCTAGGCATAGTGACATGCCCTCCTTAATGGCGTGCAACTCTGCTTCCGTAGATGATGCAAAGACAATACTGGCTTGAAACCGCCTTACCGTGATCATCATGCAAAAGACCCCTATACTCTACATGCTTGTGCTTGTTGACAGAACCGTCCACATTGACTCTTATGTACCCAATTAGGGGAAGGCTCCACTTGTAGGACACTCTATTTGGCAACTGGTATAGTGTATGCTTGAATCTTCCACTTTCTACTCCTTCCATGAGCATCTATATACACTTTCCTACAAGTTCCACTAGCTATAGACTAGTCCCATCAAACGCTATACAACAACAATTTTTCCATATCATCCCGCAGGCTAAACCAAAAATCTTACTCCAATTCCATCTTGACACTTTCCTTGCATGCGGTTCATTGGTTAGATTCTATTTAATTCAATCCTGTAATTCACTAGCAAAGAAAATAGTAGTATATAAAGGGTTAATGAGATTCGTACACACATTTCTAGCAAACTCACTGTCTCTCAGGGAGTGAATAATATTTTCTCACAACCACACTCATAGGGACATCCATAAAATTTGTGACATTTCGTTTTACTCTGAGTGAGTTTGTTAGAAGTCGCTCATGGAAAACCTGCTACATGAAATATTTTACTCTCTCTGGTATCTCTCATCGCCAAATTTCCTTCCAATCAGATCTTTTAGAGTGATTCTACTGGGGATAGATCATCTTGTATGCCGCTCTAATACTAAAAACCCATTTGTAGAATTTCGCCAATAGAATGTATCCTCTCACTACCCCTAGGAGGCTGAACCATTTGGATATGGAATAGCACCCAATCCGAGAGAAATGTGCTCCATTTATTAAGGTCCCAAGTTCCTACAGGAGTTACAAATTCATTTACCAGAGACTCCGAATTAGAAGATGAAGATTCTTATCTACATACTCCTATAGGGGTATGTCTAACGGAGTCAACAAATCATCCCACGCCTTAGTGCTATCCCCACTGCGGATTTTGCTTCCCACACCTCTGTAAAAGCTTCCCCAAACCGATGTGATAGCTTACTATATTGTCAATTGGTTTCTTTTCTAACTCACATAAGGAATTTTCTTGTTGCCACATTTGTATTTGCACCACAAGCGTTGCACCCAAAGATATTGAGGTTTAGTGGGCAAACCCCAGTAGAGCTTCCAAATGAATGCCTTATTATGAGAAATAAGATCTTTAATACCCAACCCTCCCTCTTCTTTCCCCACCTTCATGGTTTCCCAAGAGAGAAGATGCATTTTCTTCATTTCAGGACTTTGGTTCCAGAAAAAGTCTCTGCTAAGTTTTTCAATTTCCTTCAATATACCCTTAGGAAGAAGCATGGTTTGCATTTGGTATAAAGGCGACGTGGAGAGAATGGACTTGATAAGAACCATTTTTCCTGCCATGGTAAGAAATCTACTCTTCCAACTTGAAAGCTTCCCATTTACCTTTTGAATCAAAGGAGCAAAGGTGCTTTTCACCACTTTCATGTACCCTCATGTACTTCCCTAAGTCCAAGGATAGGCCAATTCCCAAGAGCTGGCTGAATTGTGAGGCACAGTTGAAATTAACATTTTATTGTACAGACATCTTTGATTTTTTTCAGGTTGATTTGATGTCTCTAAACACTATAGAAAAACCTTATAGTCTCTATTAATTATATCATCTAATCATGAGAAGCTTCACAAAAGAGGACTAAATCATCTGCGAAGAACAAATATGAAATATTTGGCCCCCGGTGCTTAGAGCCATAGGTTTCAATATTCTGAGTTAAGCCTCCTATTGAACTAGTTGTCCCAACCTTTCCATGCATAGTACGAAGAGATATAGGCTAAAGGGGTTACCTTGTCTCACTCCACTGGTTGGGATAAAAACTTCAGAAGGGGTACCATTCCATAGCACACATATTGTTGTTGAGGATACATAGCTTATGATAAGATCTACAAATTCATCCTTCATCCCTAAACTCGATAATGTATAATGTAGGAAATTCCAGTCTAATCTATCATAAGCTTTATCCATGTCAACTTTTACTGCTATAAATCCTTTGCCTATTCTCTTTGTCTTCATAGTATGAATAGCTTCTTAGGCTATAATGATATTGTCACAACTTTACTGCCCTTTAATAAAGCTACATTGATTTGGCATCACAAGATAGTTCATCACATATTTCAACATGTTTGTAATCACCTTGTTGATAATCTTATAGCAGACATTACAGAGAGAGATAGGTCTAAACTCCGTCAAGTTCCTCGGGTGATCTACTTTCGGAATCAGGACAATATCAGTTTGGTTAATTTCGCTCAGCTTCACCAGATTTTCAAGCATCTCATATACCAACTGACATACTTGTGGTCCTATATCTGACCACTAGTTCTAAAAAAAGTGGGCATGCAAACCATTAGGTCCAGGAGCTTTGAAAGCACACACCTCAAAAGCTGCATTTTTAATTTCTATGTTTAACACTTGCCTTTACAAATGAGAAAGTTGTTCCTCGCTCAGAGCTGGAAATTGACAGGCCAGTCTTATACTTGAATCACATTTGGGTCCTTGGAGTACAGTCTATGAGAACCTACTACGTTTGAGTTCTATTGTATCCGAAAACCGCTTACCCTCATCATCTTCTAATGCCTCAATTTTACTTCTTCTTTTCTGTATCCTTGCTGAAGCATTAAAGAAACTTGAGTTTTTATTCCCAAATTGAAGCCATTTACATCTAGCTTTTTGAAACCACAAAATTTCTTCTTGAGTGCTTAACTTGGTGTATTCTATCCAAAGTAACTTCTCAAGCTTGAATAGCCCATTCTGCGGAGTTCTCTGCTTCGCCCTATCTATATCCTCAAGCCTTCTGATAAGATCCAATTTTTTTCAGTATATTACCCACTACTTTATTGTTCCAGTCGGTGACCTTCTTCACAAAAGATTTTCTTCCTTCAAGCTAGTTATTACCTTCCTATGATTCCTTGACTGTATTTCTTGAAATTCGATTTGAGACTCCATGCCACTTGATACCTGAAAAACATATTAACTAGGAAAAAAATGGAATGTAAAGAAATAGTTCACTGAGTGAAAGTTGGTCACGGCCAAAATTAAATTTCATCGCGGCGAAAATAAAATTTGGTCCCGGCGAAAGTGTACAGAGAGCTATTTCTCACATAAAAACAAAATTGGCCGTGGCTTAAGTGTGGATATGATGCAAAATGCAGATGAAACAAGTGTATACTATATGCAATGCTAAGATATAAACAAGCTAATCCTATACTATGAACAAAGATGCAACACTAACAAACAAAAACACAATCCAACAACTAATGTCACTTAGCTTCCCCGGCAACGGCGCCAAATTCTTGATCTGACTAAGCCACAAATTGTAAACTTAGGTTGTTGGTTAGCCTTGAAAATGGATCAAGAATATTAATTGTGATTTCCAAGGATTGTACAGCGATAACCCCAGGGTCGTTCTCTTCGGAAGCTACTATTGCGTACCAATAATCCTTAGCTTGTGATTATGCTTGTAATGAAAAAGCAATCGGTTTCCAAATCTTTTATGCTATGCACCTAAACTAATTGCAAAGGAAAACTTGTTTTTGGTATTTTCTAGATGAAAGAGATATTGAAACAGACTTGAGTATGAAAAGTGTATGTGATATGGATTCCTCTTGAAAACGAATTGCGCCATCATAGTTCACAAAGGATTAGGGAAAATCATCGACTTTCGCACTAAGTTTCGTAATTAAAAACCCCAACAACTCGCCAGGTCAGAAATCTCATGAAATGAACTCCATTTCATGAAATCCTTTAAGAACACTTTGTGTGTGTACGGAAATCGCAAAGTGACAAAATCAACTCCATACATTGTTGACTCTAAAACCAAGCACAACTAGGATGATAAAAGAGAACAACAAGATTTCATTGAATAATCAAAATGAACTCCATTCTACTTTGTCAATCACAAAACAACTCAATACACAATAATCCAAGTTTGGCTCAACCGAGACCAAGCATTTACACACAAATTACAAAGTCCAACTCGGAATCCAAGTAATCTATAATGTAAATACATATTAAAAGCAAATACTCCCCTTTCGGCACTTCGAACTCCGGTTCACTTCATCTTCAAGAGGATGGTGATGGTCAACTCTTCATGGATCGTGGAATTGGGCTACGTTTGGATGATTGAGGCATGATAGATGGATAGATGGTGGTGAAGATGGAGTAGGGTTTGTGTGTGTGTGTGAAAGATGGAGGAATGTGTGTGTCTACCTCTCTTTCTCTTCTCTCTGCAGCCTCCTCTCCTCTCCTCCATGAAAATGCCCTAAATGGAATGAATAAACCGTTTTGGGTTGGATCTCTAAAGTTGGGTCGGGTTATATTCCATATGGAGTAAAAATCTGGTACTGCGCGATATTCACCGCGGCAAACCTCTCCTGAGAGTTCGTGCCTGCTAATTGATCTTTGGCCGCGGCGAACTTTAGATTGCGCCGCGATGAAATACTCTAGAGCTGCTTCTCTAGCCCTTTTGTACAGAGTTCCTGAAATGAAATAGCAAATATTGGCAGTATCATTTGTTCATGATGGAATTTAAGCACAATAAATCATTATTCATGGCATATGTACCCAAAATCATACTAATCCAAATCAATAACTCCTAATCTCAACTTAAGCACAAAAAGGGTCATGTATGGGCTAAAATTGACTCTAAAACTCTAAAATTTCAAGTAGAAAACTAATACAAATAAAGCTCAATCAAACCCCAATCAATCCTTACCCATATGGCTACTCGTCTGAGGGGATTGTGGAACAGATCAAAATATGGAGTCCACCTTTGCACTAGAAGTGTGTGATGGGCAACAACCCACGGACCTTCAAAGAGTATCCTCTTACAATTAATCCCCCTGCTTTCATCTTCCCTCCTGAACCTAACCAAATGGTAATTATTTGGTAAGTCAATCAGATCATAATCATTAAATCCCCATAAGCGACTCAATCTCTCCTTCAATTTATAGACATTAAATCTAGCCCCCAAAATGGTAACAATCGAAGCATTATTAAAAGATTGACAGTTCTCATTGAACTCTTCCTCTGTTTCTGGTGCCACAGGGTACATAGTCATTAGCCTTTTCATCTCTTCGGTAGGCATTGGTTGTTGCCAAGTCTTATCCACTATATCAGAGAGTAGTGGATCATTATCAATAGTTCCACTGCCATTCGCAATACCATTGAATTCCACCCTTTTAAAGCCTATCAACAAATCTTTGTAAGACTACAACTGGCTTGGCTCCTGTGGCACTAGTTCTTTTATGTTTTCCACTTCACTTGGGGAATTTTCAAAGCAACCATCTGCATCCTCCATTTTATTTGACATCAGAGCGTCTTCCTTAGTTTCTTTTTTGACTTTTTTGAGTTGATGATCAGAAAACCCAACTCCGGAGTTCTACTTTCCAGCAACAAGGGTCCCCCATCAAGAGTTTTATTGTGGCACGAAATCCAAGAGAGAGTGTTTCACCTCACTCCTCCAGAAAAGTTGTACACGAGATAAATGTTAAAAACATGAAGTAAACAAACAAATATTACAATAAGGATAGAGAACCAAAAAAGAGTAAAAGGAAGCACATGCAAGTTGATATAAATATAATCAAATCCCTCATAATTACATAAATAAAAAAATCCAATCGTATTATCATACACACACAAAGATATATATATTTATATATATAATTACACCAAAAGAATAAATGCGTTACTATTATAATATATGTAATAGCCATAATAAGCATATAGAAGACAAGCTGCCCCAACTAATCAATGGATGATTAATTGCATTACTACTTTTGAAAAGCACACTCTTAAATATCAAATGTGGATTTGATGTA
Source organism: Vachellia pachyceras (assembly GCA_025593235.1). Classification (NCBI taxonomy): domain Eukaryota; kingdom Viridiplantae; phylum Streptophyta; class Magnoliopsida; order Fabales; family Fabaceae; genus Vachellia; species Vachellia pachyceras. The sequence continues at coordinate 2,486 of JANTPZ010141185.1, read as the reverse complement.
CTAAATTAATGCATGAGCTAAAAATATGGGAAGCACGCAAGAAACACTAAACAACATTATACTTTAGCATATATCAAATTTTCAATAACGAATCAAATCGAATTCACTATTTAAAAAAGCTATTATTAGAATTGAGTTTGAAATCGATCTTAGTTATTACATAGGGTCTCTTCATAAGATGTATGATCTTAATGGAATCGTATTGATTATTTTTCAAACGAAGCTACTGTATTAATGAGCGTAGAAGATGAAAACAAACATAACTATGAAAATCCATGTTATAATAATGATCAGGCAATGGTGAAAATGGCTTTGATGAGATCTCCCACTATTTGAATTGTAGGCAAGTTTCTGTATGTGAAGGTGCATGGCGTATTTTCTCATTTGATATCTACCACAAGTACCCTTCGGCTGAGCGCTTGAATTCCCATTTACGAGGGGGATGAAAAAAAAATTTATTAATTTTCTCTTAAAAACCTTGATTCGGGATTTTCAACCCTTTTATTTTTCTATTCAACAAACTGTTGCTGACTTTATGCTAAAATCAATTTTATAAAAGAGTATTTAATAAGCTATTTTTCACCACATTAAAATACATTTTTGAGGTCTCTAAGCTTTTTAAATAATTGTATTTGGCTACAAATCCAAAAATTAGTCAAATATTAAATGACCTTAAAAATTTTCGTAATGGTTATTTTTGTCATTTTAACTTTAAATGAACCTCAATTCATGATCAGTAAATTTTTTCTATATTTCTAGACCTGGTTCATTTTTTGGTATTGTGGTCAAAATTACTAAAATGCCCTGAATTTTCCTAAAATGATCATTTTACCCTTACATATTAAATACTTGCAAAATGACACCTTTCGCATTTGTTATACTTCTATCACTCTCCGGATCCTTAATTACTCTGTAGCCCCTCATCTAGACCTTATCCTTAGTTACATGAAAATGAGGATATTAAAATAGAAACTTGCTAAACCCACGAAACTACACACTTCACTTGTCGTCTTAGGAGATTCTCACTTTAAGACTACATCAACCTTGCTATATGTGTTCTACTGCATATAGTTCTAATGTAAGAGTTTGTTAGGGATTTTATTTATCCTATATCTAAAATACCAATTTACTTTATATTATGAATTTATAATATCTTTTGGGTTAAAAGGCAAATTTTCCCCAAAAGTTTCCATGAAGTTCTACCGGGTGTCTAGAAATTTTTTGAGGGCAATGTTATCCCAGGAAGTGTAGAAAATAGTACAATGTTACCTAAAATCTAACGGATTATTTTGTCAAACAAATGGTCAATTAACGGAAAGGCCATTATTGCACTGTTTTCTACCATTATGGAGCAAATTTGCCCCTTAACCCATATTTTTTTTCAAAGTATTCTATTAGTTGCACATATTATTAAGAAGTTTCCATACAAATATAGCTATGATGAAAAATGACAACTCATGTTTGTTACAAATAACTAATTTAACTAATATTTTTAATGTATTCAAATAAGGTATATTGCTTTTGTATTAAGGAATGATTGAATGACTTTAGTAAGTTTTTTTTTTTTGCTCATTCTCTTTCATATCTTTTTCACTCATTCCCTCCCTCACACACATCTCCGTAAACAAATGCATTTTATGAAAATAAATTGCATTACTTACATAATTTATTTTTTTATCTAATTTTAGTCGACTTTTTCAATTGTGTAATTCAGTTATTTGAAGCTTATATTTTGAATTGAAGGAATTAATAATTTAAAGGAATTAATAATTTAATTCTCTTGATGACTTTTCTCTATTTAATTATTTGAGTTCTCATTCAACTTCCTGTTTGAGTATATTTATTTTCAATGTAATTTTTTAAGACAATTATTCTAACATTCTTTTAAAAGTTTGTTTTCAAAAATAATTTTAAAATGTAGGAAAACAAAAAGCAACAAACAAACAAGCCCTATGGGTAAAGAGACGATGATTTTTTTTTTAAATATACAAGACCAAGATTTTCCACGCGGTGGGATCGAAAGTAATTACGCAGCCCGACCCCTCGCCGTCATCTTCATTCTGGGCGACCCGAGTGCGACTCAAAGCAGTAGAAAGAGATCCTCTTCCTCTCTACACTTCTGACTTCTTTGATTTCTCTGCAATTCATCCTCCCATTTCTGTGCAGAAACGCTCGCCAATTCTGCTCTCCGACGAGTATGTTCCTTCTCTCTCTCTCTCTCTCAACTCACCCCTATCACTGTGCCCTTCTGCTCCCTTCGCTTAAGATTCCACCGCCAATGCATTCAATTTCATTTCTTGAAGAATAGTTTCTGTTTGTTTTTATTTTTTCCCTTGGTTCCTTAATTGTATATTTTAACTTGGAAATCTTCTTCTTGATTATATAACAATCCAGCACGTTTCATGATTTTGGGTGGTTTTTATTTGATTGATTGTCAATTATCATCTGTGTTTTTCAGAGTTGAAATTCTATGTAGAGAACAACTT
>JANTPZ010141181.1:0-24946 GCA_025593235.1 Vachellia pachyceras | reverse complement strand
GGTAAAAAAGTGGGTAGGAAAGAGGAAAGTAAGAAAGAAAAAATAGGAAAGAGAAAAGAGAAAAAAGTATGAAAGAGAAAGTAGGAAAGAGAAAACCTAGGTTTCAAACCTAGATTTTATAATTGGGCTGCCAAACAAGCCCATAGTAAGCATCAAGATGGTAAGAAGCATGAAATATAAACTTCGTAATGAGTTGCAGTGTTCATATTTCACAAATAACCCATCATTCTTTAAACTCCTATAATCCCCATACAAAAATGATTTATTTTATTAATTAACATTATTACTTGTAAAGTGCTTTGGCTTCAAAGCACAAGAGAGTTAAAAACAACACAAGCAGAACAGTTACTTTGGTCATACTCCCCATGGTAATCGTTTTCTTCGTTGTTATACTTGTTACTGTTGTTGGCTTTTCGTTTAATGATAGTCTCAATATTCATTCAAAGGGGAAAAACACGGGAACATAATAAGAATCCCAGTTTTAGTATTACAAGTTACACAGACAAAATATTCTCCACTTTCTTAAAATGTGATTTTATCACATAACTTCAGATATCTTGAGTTTACCTTGTGAGAGCTCACATTTACCTTGAAATTTAAAATAAAAAAAGGCCATTATAACTTCTCTCTTATGCCCGTTTGGAAAATTGTTGGAAAAATGCATTTTGCTTAGAATGCATTTATTTTTGGATAAACGTTGGATTCAGAGTGCATTTATTCTGCCAAAAATGAGTTTTTTACTTAAATTTTATTTTGAAAGGAGGAATTATTAAAGGCTAAAGTGTACAAGCTAATGGATTTTGGATCCAAAATGCATTCTATAAGCCTAAGCGCGGTTCCCAAACAGGTATGATGTTGTTGTTGTGTGTCAAGGGAAAAGTCTCACGTTGCTCATGACTGAAGAAGTTTTAATGTGTGCGCATGTCAAGATGTCAACTTAAGCTAGAAAAGGGGTTAAGAGGAGAGGCCTGTGCGCACAACAACATGCCAACGTCGTTGAAATCTGGCAATTACCCCACCTCCTCTTCGGCGGCTCCTTTGCAGGTCAGTTGAACGTGGTACTGGACATTTTTACCTTTTGTTTTATGTTTCCATTGTTCTGTTCCCATGTTTTCACAAGAACAGTGCCCTTACTTGTGCATGAATCAAACTGGATTTTCTTGTGGTTTATAAAACCGATCAGATCGGTCAATTCAGTCCGTTTTGATCTAATCCTCTCTTTGAATCAGGGGAAATGACTTGAAGTGACCAGTGTAAACTGGATATAATTAAGGTAACCCACTAACTTTTCAACCATTGTTTTAACCGGACTGGTTTAATGCTTGATGTGATTTTTTTAACCTTGGAATTTCTGCTAGGCTACAAACACTTCATATTCAATTAAACTTTCAATCACAACGATTGGTCAACTGAATAATTAATGTTACTAGGGCAGACCTACAGAAGATTATGGATTCCGTTGGTGGTTCAATTTAACAATACATCGGTGAACTAAGAATATATAGATAAATGACTAATTTCTTCTCTATAACATAACCAGAGTGAGATACCACCAAAGGGACAGCACAGACCATAGGGCCTCTGCCAAAAAAAAAAAAAAGATCTACACCAGAAAGAAGCAAGCCAAATCCATGAGGTCCTTCTTTCTCAATTACATAGTTCAAAGTTTGAAAATCTAAAACAAGTATGAAAATACAGATGTGGGATAGTAGTTTCTTTACCTAGTGTGAGTAGTACTATTAGTAGAAGGGCAAAGTTGTGTATGAGAAAATTTTCATCACTTTGGCTACTTTTCTGCAGCCTTCTGCTTCAACATGGCTATGAATTTGTCCCTCTCATCCGGAGACATTCCTTCTGCTGAACAATCCCCTACTCCCCATTCTGCCCCACGTAAGCAATACTTGTCTTGAATCTCTCGTTCGTTCCTTCAGATCATATTAATGTAATTGATTAGCATTTGAACTTGAACTATACTTTAAAATACTCTATCTAGTCCTAAATATATTAACTACATGAGAATTCAATCCACTTTGTATTCCAAATTTTTAACTTCTTCCCCGAACTATCCCTGAGGATACATTATAAGGGGTTTCCATTAAAGATGGTTTCAATACATATGGTGAAGGGTATTTTAGGAACATTAACAAACAATTTCTTTTACAACTTAGACTTATTAGTGATTTAGTTTTTGTATTAAAAATTGGAAGTATTACTTTCGCAGAAATATGAAAGAAATTACTTTTCTTTGTTCAACTTGGACTTCTCTAGCAGCTTCTTCAGCAAGGGAGAAGACTTGAACCTTTCATCAAATTCAGCATATTTCTTCTGGTTTTCTTCTGTAAGTAAAGAAAGATAATTGGCAGACCCAATTTTAATTTCATGAGATTATTAAGCTTCACAGAATCACAGCATGGCTCACAATGTCACACCATAAGACATCTAGCTAGTTTCAAACCGTTTAGACGATTCAGAAAGTCGATCTGAGGAAGCTGAGGACCTGGAACAGATTCTATTCCTGAGAATCCTGACATTAGCCCTGCATGTACTGTCATAAAAACAAAATCTTCAGACATTAATGAGGCTTTGTTTAACACAGCAAGAAAATGAAATGCATCCTAACAGCAAAAAGAAAAAGGAAATTCTTAAATAGACACAAGTATAATAGAAAACTAAGCCCAGAAGCTTATGGGGCTGAAAAGTTCAGGATTCATATAGGCCCTATATTGAAGTCAAATATTTACAATATGACACTCAAATTCTATCCATACGTCGCAGATTTGTCATAAAACCCTGAACGTTTTTGCTACTGTGAAACAACAACTGTTAAAAGAATTATAAACCCAAAAGCTAGTTCATATCATTGGAGAGCAGAATGTTGAAGTAGGTCGCATATAATGAACAAAACCCGATTGCAGAATACAAGACTTGAGGCTCATATTGGAACTTCGAATTTTCCAAAGTGAAAGTTAAACAGATTATATTGGGGTCTCTATGATTCCCTGAATGGTTCAAATCAGAGACACATTGTTTCAATTAAATCTATGTCTCACATAAGTTTATGAAGCTATCAATTAAATGAAAGGAAACTTATTCAGAGATAGAGAAACAAGGCGAGAAGTTACCAGGGGTTGAGCAGAGAAGGATAGCCATTGAAGCAGCCAAAGGAAGGGACTTGTGAAGAATTCCACGAGAAGGCGACGAAGAAGAAGAAGACCAAGAACAATCAATGGGTCTTACAGTGGGCATTCTGATAAGAAATTTGTGATGAGGGATGGAGGGTTTTGGAGAAATGGAGAAGTTAGTGGATGATGAAATCTGAAAGGAAGAAGATAGCGAAGAAGAACCCATGATTGGCCTCTTTCTTACTCTTCCTCCCTCCCTCCCTCTGTTATGAAGCGAATGAAAAACTCACAGAGAAGGAGATAAGGCGAAGCTAAAAGAGAGACACGGCTCATACTTAGCCACTGAAATATATGGAATCATGTCAAATGTCAACTGTGAATTGGCAAGCCTAATGACCATGAATCATGACTCATGACTCATGACTCGTATAATGCAACCTACCGTGAATTTATATTACTATATATCCATAACTGACATTTTACACACAATTAACGTGAAAAATTGATCTATCCTGTGCCATGTGGGAAGAGTAGCTACGAACTTTGAACCGAACTAATCACTTCTTTTGTCACCTGGTGTTAGCGGATAATAATATTAAAAAAACAGGCTATCTTATCGTGCAAGGGCGTGGTTGGAAGCTATTACCGAAACTTAGATTTACTTGTAAAATCTAGATTTTAATTCAAAATTTGTTCAAGCACAAACATTTTTTTGAAAAGCTATTTTGGATACAAAATATCGGTTTGAAATCTAGATTTCAAAATCCTCTTCTAATAAATTTTTTTCTTTTTCTGCTTTTTTCTTTTTCCTACTTTTTTTCTTTTTCTTTCCTCTCTCCAACTTTTTGTTTATTTCTCTTTCATACTTATTTTTTGCTTCGTAATCCATAAAAGCTAATAACTTTCCAAACATAAATCACTTTTCAAAATCTAGGTTTTTCCTTGGAATCTGTAAAAGCTATTCTCCAAAATCTATTCTTCAAAACTTAGGTTTTACTTTGGAATTCGTAAAAGCTATTTTCAAAATAGCTTCCAAACAAACCCTAAGTTGAACTTTTTAAAATGGTTCAGATTGAAACCACATTTAAAAACCAAACGTGCGTTTAACAGTGTTTTTCCGCAAAATGAGATAATTTCTTTCGCACATTTATCTTGTAAATGATAAAAACATTTCTCCACCGTATTCCCAAATAGGACATGTCTATTATCTTTTACAAACTATACATTACCATCATTAATTATTAATAATTTTTAAATTCTAAATTCACTATCAGAAAAATGTCATTTAGCGACAGAAAAATCCATCGAATACGGATTTTTCCATCAGGAAATTTTCATTTAACAACAAAAAAATATTAGCGACCCTCGTTTTAATAACGGAAAATAGTCATTTAGTGACGGATTTTCCGTTGATAAATGACATTTTTTTGACAGTGATTTTACCATTCAAGTCCAGCACTATATTAGGTTATCTATCAAATAATATTGCAAGCTTTCCTGGTCATGATATATATTACTGGGGCTAAATAATTGTATTGATGAATTTAATTTCCCCCCTAAATAATCATGACTGTATAAAAGATTAATGCATTGATGTGTCTTCTCGAGGAATGGTTACAAGGCTAATCACCAACTTTATTTGGATTAATTTCTCCAAAAGCAAAACTGTATTACACACTTTCTCGTAAAGATGAAAATATAAAATCATGATAAAAAATCAGTTTTGAAACTTCAAAATGTCAATTCAAATATGTTATAATTATTATTTTGGTTCATTTATTTTTTATGGATGAATATACTTTAATTACCCCGTAAATAATCATGACTGAATAAGAAAAGATTAGCGTATTAATGTGGCCTTTTGAGAAATAGTTAGAAAGCCATTCAAAAACTTTTTGTTTAAATTCACTTTTCAAAACACATTTACACAAAACTCTAAGGCTAAAGCATACTTTTAATCCTGTATATTTACGTTAGGTTTCATTTTAATCCTTTAAGTTTAGAAAGTGTACTTTCAGTCCTTCAAACTTAATGACATTAGTCTCTCTTAACGGAAATTGCTGACTCATCAAATTTAATTAAGGACTGTGCAATAAAACGTTGACAAAACATACTCACATTTTAATTTTAATTTAATATTATAATAAAATTGATATTTTAAATTGTGTAAAATAAAAAAAATTTAAAATAACGGCGTTAAGTTTAATAAATCATCAATTTCCGTTAAGAGATACTAATGGTGTTAAGTTTGAAGGACTAGAAATGTATTTTTTTAAAATTAAAAGATTAAAGTGAAACCTGATGCAAATATAAAAGATTAAAAGTATACTTTAGCCAAACTCTAATTACATGCTTCCTTGTGCACCGTTAAATCGCATTAGAAAAATCAATATGAAGCTTCAAAAATAACCATTGGCTAATGTTTTTTTGGCCCAGGCAATGGCAGGAGGGTCCTTCAAAATAACCACTAACTTTTTTCTACAAGGTTTCTCATATTGTTTATTGGGAGATTTACTGTTTGGTCTCACATAGTGAAGATATTTAACAAATGGTCTCAAATTTTAAAATATTTAAAAAATGGTCCCATTGACAACATAGCACATGGTGTTGTCACTTGACAACCCCTGACAACACCATGTGCTGTACTTGTGTTGTCAATGGGACCATTTTTTAAATATTTTAAAATTTGGAACCATTTGATAAATAAGTCCCTTATGTGGGACCAAACAGTAAATCTCCCTTGTTTATTTGTTTATGCCTCATCGGAAGACTTCTAATCATCAATCAATCTATCTATATATCACAATTAATGAGTAATATAAAATCTATAACAAGATGTGAATTTGTAAAGGGGAGATTAAGCACAGGTTCCAACGATCATTTTAAAAATTACCATCAAATGCCTAAAAATCATGAAGTTGAGTAAAAATCTCATGGGGCCTAGGTTAAAATATTTGCAAATGTGAAAAAACATTCTTATCCGTTTCTCCTTCATGGCTTTCTCATATTTTAATTTAAATAACTAGGGGCAAGAAGGTCCCTTTGTAATTTAACTAACCCAGATCTCATAAGACTACAGCTCAATTATATAATTTTCTAGTATCTAATGGTGATTTTCTATTATTGGGACTTGCATGTAATTTCCCCATTTATAAATCATAGACAATGCTGACTAATTCCTCAAATCTCATGTAATGTAATGCATGAGAAAACAAGTTTAATTAGAGGGATCAAATACCAAGCAAAACCATAATAAAGAACCATGAGCATGAATAATTTCCTTTTTGATACTTGGATGTATTAGATTAAACTACTTATCTAGTCGGAATCTCAAATTTCAACAATATGAACACTTCTCAGGAAAACCAGTCTTCAGTATAATCCCTCTTCATTCGCACTGCATTCTCCAATCCTTCAAGATTCCCACAAATTAACTTCAAAGTTTTATTCCTCAAGCATGGCTTCGCTGCATCTACCAGTGTTGATCTAAATTCATTGGAAGCTCGACAAGTACTGTGTATCCTTCCTTGTCCTGTGCATCTACATCTGCTCCATGTCTTATCAGAAGGAGAGCAACCTGGAAAATGCCCCAAGTCATCATCTGATTAAGCCCTTGAGATTATGAGATTTCAAGCAACCTACTCTATCTATATAGGCTCCAAGCTCAAGATAAATACATATGCAAATGCCATGAACGATAATACCTCAAGGTTTACATCTAAGAACAGTCAAACAAGATTCAGAGCTTTATTGTGAGGTCAAAGGAAATATTGCAAACAGTCCCGTGCACTAGTATAGTATGAAAAATATGTGGAAATGCCGCTAAACAAATTCATCAACTCGATTACTTAATAAGCATACCTCCTTGTTTTCGCAAATCACAGCATTCATTAATGGAGTTTGGCCAGCTCTATCGGCAGCATCAACCTCTGCTCCTTCCTCAATTAAAAGTTCGCACAGGTCAGAATTCCCCATGCTCGCAGCACGATGCAATGGGGTGCTTCCAACCTGATTAAGGTTAAGCAACACAAAAACTCACTTATATGAGTGGTCCTGAAAAATGTGCTTCGAGATGCAATAAACGCTAAAAAAAAAATCCACAAATATCTCAAGGCTGTCGTTCTTTAAAACCTTGTCCTTAACATTGATCTTGGCACCATGGGAGTGTCATGAACTTACAAGAGAAGCCCATAAACAGGAGGCCCAATGAAGGAAAAGCCTCCGCACGAAGAAGAAGTCATGGAAGCTGCGTGAGATAGAGGAAGCAGATGGAATATATATGGGAACGCAATAACGAGAGTGGTGGTGGAAAAATATTGTTATGGAAATCCTCTCTCCTCTGAACGGCCTCTCAACAACCTCTCTCTATTTTCTCTTTCTGTTATTTCCGGTGTAGAATCATTTCTCATTCTGTTATACGGAGCTAAGTCTCTAAGCATTTTATCATTTCCTTCCATTGTACTGAATTCAGCTTTGAATCTTATATCAGCACGTTTCCAGTTCTTAATTCCTTATCTATCGTAGCCATTACAATTGGTGCTTTCATTGAGACAATATTCCCGATGACTTACGTACTTTATTATTACGTTTTTCCTCTGTCTTCTCTATTCCACAGGGTCTGCCTCCCCGCCGTGTTTTGGAGCATCGTATCGACCTCCTACCCGAGACAGGGCCTATTAAAGTACGTCCCTATTGTTACACCGCTAGCCAGAAGTCAGAGATCGAGAAAATTGTCTCCGACTTACTACATGATGGTGTGATCCAGCCTGGCTCCAGTCCCTTTTCTGCTCCTGTTATTTTGGTTAAGAAAAAGGATGGCACCTGGCGTTTCTGCGTCGACTACCGTGCTCTTAATGCCATCACGGTGAAGGATGCCTTTCCGATGCCAACAGCAGATAAGTTACACGGCTCTATTTTTTATTCCAAGTTCGATCTTTGCTCTGGCTATCATCAGATTCTCATGAAGGACTCAGATCGTGAGAAGACTGCCTTCCGTACACACTAAGGTCTCTATGAGTGGCTTGTGATGCCCTTCGGCCTCATCAACGCGCCGACGACATTTCAGGCTCTCATGAATCGTATCTTTCAACCTTTCCTTCGCCAATTTGTTTTGATCTTTTTTGATGACATTCTGATCTTTAATGCCACGTGGGAATTACATCTCCAGCATGTGTCTTTGGTCCTCGAAACATTGGCAACCTATCAACTCTAAGCCAAGCTCAATAAATGTGCATTTGGCCTTCAAAAAATCGAGTACCTAGGCCATGTACTCTCAGCCCAAGGTGTTGAGGTGGATAGTGCCAAAGTGTGTACCATTCTAGATTGGCCCATCCCAACTACAATTACAGCTCTCAAGGGATTCCTGGGTCTCAGTGGATACTACAGGAGGTTCATTCGTCATTACGCACAAATAGTGAACCCGTTAACGTGCCTTCTGAGGAAAGAAGCTTTTTGTTGGTCTCCAACAGCCCAGGGAGCATTTGACGCACTTAAAGTGGCGCTTGCCATAGCCCCTGTCCTTGCTCTCCTGGATTTTACCAAGTCATTTGTCCTTGAAATTGATGCTTCAGGCTCCGGCATTGGCGCCGTTTTAAGACAAGATGGGCACCCCATCACCTTCTTCTCTAAAAAATTGTCTCCTCGAATGCAATCGCAATTTGTGTATGCTTGCGAGCTGTACGCCATCACTGCCGCTGTTGCCAAGTTCCGACAATATCTATTGGGTCACCACTTCATTATTTGCATAGACCATGCGAGCCTTCATCACCTTCATGATCAAGTGCTCCAAACACCAGACCAGAAGGCCTGCCTACCACATCTGTTGGTTACCACTTTGACATTGAATATCGTTCCAGCAATCTCAATCAAGCGGCTGATGCCCTCTCGCGTGTTTTGTGCATGGCACTGTCAAGCGTCCAAGGAACCTTTATGGATCACTTGTATGCTCGGGTGCGGGCATCCCATACCATTCAGGGCCTCCTCACCACAACATGGGACACGCCACATGCAACTCCCTATCACCTTCAACACGGGGATTTGTATTGGAAAGATCGTCTTGTCATTCCTCATGATGACCCAGAGCTCATACGACTAATACTGCTAGAGTTTCATTCCTCAGCAATTGGGGCCATGCTAGTTTCCTCCGAACATTTCATCACATTCCAGGACTTTTCTTTTGGCCCAACATGTGTCGTGACATACGCATGTTAGTGAAGAATTGTTCAGCCTATCAGTAGGTGAAAACGTCAAATCTTCACCCGATTGGATTACTCCAACCATTGCCAATTCCTGAGTATATATGGGAGGATGTCGTCATGGACTTTATCATTGGCTTGCTATTGGTCTGAGGGTTCTCTGTCATCATGGTCATCATTGACCGTTCGTCATTTTTCCAGTTCTATTGCTGTGGAAGCTTTCGTCCAGCTCATTGTGAAGCTCCATGGCATTCCACACACCATTGTTTCCGACCGAGATAAGACTTTCACTAGCTCCTTTTAGCGTCATCTCATGAGGATCCAAGGCACTAAACTATGCTTCTCCACGGCCTATCACCCACAATCTGATGGTCAGTCCGAGGCACTCAACAAATGTATTGAGATGTATTTACGATGCTTTCTCCACCAGTACCCTCGACAATGGCTATCGTACTTGCCCTGGGCCAAATTCTGGTACAACTCCACGTTTCATTCATCAGCGGGTTCACACTATTTTGCATCATGTATGGCCGTGACCCACCACCATTATTAAGACACTCGTCACTCGAAGACACCCCGTTCGATGTCCATTGACAACTTTGTGCACGTGATGAGGTGTTGGCTGTCTTAAAGCACAACTTGGGCATGGCTCAGCGTAGGATGACACACTTGGCAAATAAGAAGCGCCATGCCCTTGAGTTTCAAGAGGGAGATTGGGTACTCGTGCGACTACAGCCATATCGCCAACACTCTATTCAGCTACGCGATATCACAAATTGGCTCTGCAGTATTTTGGTCCACTCCAAGTAATTGATCGAGTTGGCAAGGTCGCATATCGTTTACGCCTCCCTGATCATGCGAAAAATCACCCTGTTTTCCATGTCTCCCACCTCAAACCATTCAATGGTACTCCTACAGGGGAGGCTTACTTGCCATTACCCCTTCATTCGATCCCTGAAGGCCCGGTTTATTTCCATCTGGAAGTGTTAGCTGTTCGTCGGGTGCAACGTTATTCTAAATGGATACGACAGTTTCTGCTCCACTGGGACGGCCCTATAGCATACTCTTGGGAGTTCGAGAATGACCTTCGACGTATCGCACCCTCCCTGAACCTTGAGGACAAGGTTCCACTTAATGAGGAGGGTATTGTTATGGCTTTCCAAGAGAAGCCCATAAACAGGAGGCCTAACGAAGGAAAAGCCTCCGCACGAAGAAGAAGTCATGGAAGCTGCGTGAGATAGAGGAAGCAGATGGAATATAAATGGGAACGCAATAACGAGAGTGGTGGTGGAAAAATATTGTTATGGAAATCCTCTCTCCTCTGAACGGCCTCTCAACAACGAGATCCAGTTTTGGTACATTTCTTTAGATTAGCGTATCCTCCTCATCCACTAAACGCAGCGTTTCACTAACGTTTCCAGCCGCGACGCTCTGCTTCGGACGTTTCCCGTGATTGGCGCCCACTGACCAGTTCATCCACAGACCACACACCACCAACGACCACTGACCGAGCAGACGCACTGTTCCTGATTCATTCCAGCACCAGACGCACGCACGAGACTCCATTGACGGCCACGACTTCATCATCTTGGTCCCTTCATCGACGCCGCCGACGCCTTCATTCATCCACGAGCAGCAACCAAATTCGTCTGTTGCTCTAATCTAAAGAAATGCACCGAAACTGATTCTCTGCAACATCTTCGCCGTCTTCTTCCTTTGTCATCAGTAATGGATTGACTATTGATTAATTTAGCTCTCGAAAGAAATCACCATTATTGATGACCAATTAAATGTTTGATATCTTTTTTTCGCAGAGAATAAGAAATAAACAGGAATTTCCCTTTGTAATTAGTTTCAAAAGGTGCACCGTTTGTTCCTGATGTTTGATCTTGTGATTGTGTGGTTCATTTTTGTAGTGGTATATATACATATAGTTGCAATCCTCGTTTTCAACATAGTTGTCGCTCATCAGCAGACGTTGATCACTGCTCTTCTTGGAGTTAGTGTTCCTACAACGGGATCCAGTTTCGAAATAGTGATGGACAAAGATAGTGCAGATAATTTATATTTATAATTTATTAATAAAATCATTTCCAATTTATATAATTTATGAGTTTCATGATATGAGGTGTAATTTTGTGCACTAGCTTTATTAAATTGAGTTCCATAAATATATTGAATTCAGTGCTATGTTCACAAGCTTTATGAAATTAACTGAGTCATTGAGTTATAAAACATATAAAAAAATTAGGCATTTAATTAATTTTGATTGGATTCTATATTTGCAGGATGATGTTTATAAAGTGATGATTTTCTTATTACAGGTAGGAGTCAAGCAATGGAAGATGAATTGAAGCTCGAAATCACCAATGTGTTTTGGGCGGATGCTTATATGCTAAAAGACTATGCACATTTTGGTGAGGTTGTATCACTAGACACAACATATAGCACAAACAAGAATCATAGACCCCTTGCAATATTTTCTGGTTTTAAACATTACAGAAGTGTGGTCATTTTCGGAGCAGCGCTGATGTATGATGAGACTATTGACTCTTTCAAGTGGCTACTAGAGATGTTCTTGGATGCTCACACACAAAATAAGCCTCAAACTATATTTACCAATCAGGATCAATCTACGGCTAGAGCATTGAGTGAAATGCTTCCTAATACAAGATATTGTTTGTGTACAATCTCAAGTTTCATCGACTTCATACTTAGACAACCTACACAAATACAATGTTCAACAGTTTCATTCTCAGTATCTACACATATGTTTCCACCTCCACGGCACAACCATCAGCACAAACAAGTTTATTGATGGTATAAATCAATTTATTTCTTACTCCAAAATGTTACATATGAAAATTGTATTTTGATAACATATACATTACATTTATGAATGTAGGCACAAGGAAATGAGATTCCATCACTTGAAGCCATAGATGTTATGACAATTGGTACACAAGGTAATGAATTGAAAAGTATATTTATTTTGGGCTTGTCCGGACTATTTTACAGATTTGACCTACTACATTGTAAACTAAGTACAAATTCTTTTTTTGATACAGGAAAGTAAAATACACGGTGGACTCTTTTTGATTTTTGAGGTCTGTTCTTCAGTTTGTTTGTTTTGCTTGCACAGATCAAAGGATGGTGCTTCTTTTGCTCCCTGTTCTTGTCAGAGCAGATATTTCCACTCCAAAGGTCTCCATGTAGCAAGCATGGTTCTATTGCCAAGCCAAGTATATATCTGCTAATTGCAGTTTATAACAAAGTCAGCATGGTTCTAATTGTAGTTTATAACAATATCAGCAAGCCATATCAGCATTCTCATTTATAACAAGCGAATGAATCAACAACAATGGATCAACCACTAATTGTAGTTTTGCATCTATCCAAATGCTGAATTTGGCATTAGGGATCAATATATGGTTATATGAAGTGGGGATGAACAAACTTGAATATCACTTAAAAATCAAGACATTGTGTCACCAAAGGGAGTTGAGGAGAGCATCTGCAAAATTAAAGACTAAAAGGAAGTTGGAAGAACAAACTTAATTCAAAAGAATCTGCAGAAGTTATTCTTACCATCTTTGCTTGTGTTTTGCCACTCTTTTCACAACTCTTTACCAAATGTTTAATTTGTGATTTAATCCTTTCAACAAAAACAGTATCGCAAAGGTAGAGGTTGAAGAAGATTTATTCACATTAGCTATCCATAATTCCATATCTGCACATTTAAGTAGTCCACACATATTGCTGGAATTTGCTGACAAATCCTTTTCATAAAGAGATATTAAACACTAGGCACAAGGTTACTAACACAGAAAAGAAAAGGAACAGAACAGAAGGGTATGAACCTTGTTTAATGATTTTATCTGGTTACGCTTAGCATGACCAGAAGAGACATCTTTTAATGGTGCAGAACCCTTTACTTCTAATGGGTGGCTCAAGTTAGAATGAGACACAGGCTTCGATGCAAGATTGCAAGAATGAATTTGGGAGGACAAGTTAGGCTTTCCACTTGGTTTTCCAGCCAATTCACTATAAACATTTCCATGTGATCCATCTTGTGTAGCTGGAAATGAATCATATGAATAGGGCACAGGCATCAAATCCGCATACGAGAGAGGAGCAGAATAATAACCAGGTGAAGCAATTGGTTGTTCAAAGATGGAGCCATGAGGATATATGTGGCCAACATACTGCTGATCTGGACCAACTGTACTCACAGGAAAGTACGAAGAGTAGCCAGTCTGAAATCCTGGCATGAGATACACATAAGACCCATTATCTGCTTGCATGACCTAAATAAATCAACAAAAAGGTAAATTCGTATAGAAACATTTCTTACAAGAGATTCACTTTTCCAATACATGCAGATGCATTTGAACTACGTTTCAAAAAATGACTCACAAATATCACTCTTTGGTATTCACTTTTCAATTATCTAACATGGTGCAAAGGCTGACAAATGAGGAAAACAAGTGGGTCATTGGTATCTCTTTAGTAGAGAGCCAAAGCTCCTTGGAGTTCATCAAGTTAGGATCAACAAGTGGGTCATTGGTATCTACTTCAAATTCCGTGGGAGGCCTGTACCCATCCATATCCTCTAAATCCATTGCTCAATCTATATTCAATTCATTAAATTACCAAACTGAGAAGAAGCAGAAAACGAAAAGGCGAGAAAGAAAAGAAAACAAAGAACAGATATTTGGCTATTAGTGATTGCCAAACAATTCCAAATTAAAACTAAGAGGTTGGTTTCTGCCAGCAGCGGCAGAAAATAAAGAAAGAAGTTGATTCCCACAAAAAACAGCAATCAGTCCCTTTTCAAATTGTGGAATCATTCGCCAATTCAAAAATCATGATCTCATCATTGGCATATAAGAACAGATAAAAAACTTAAGCAAATAAATATGAAAAAGATGCACGAAGGGATGAGATAAAGCAATTAGTAAGCGGACAGAGAAATAAGAAAAGAAAGGATAACAAGGCGAAGGCTTGGAGGCTTTTTCGATCTTGAAAAATTACCTTTTGCGGCTTTTTCGAGCACGACAGCGAAGGTTTGGAGGAGCTGCGCTTTGGAGCACGACAGGGAAGTCTTGGAAGAGATGGGGCTTTGAACAGGGCGAAGGCTCAGTGAAACGCTGCGTTTCAAGGATGGGGACGGTACGCTATTTCGAGGATGAGGACCGAAACTGGATCCTTCTTATTGGGATGGAATGGCAAAGCAAGTTTGGGATTTAATCTCTTGATTGGTGAGTGGTATTTGTTATGTTACCGTGTCATCATCACTTTCGTTCATTTTACTGTTCATTCAATCATTCTCTTGTCAGGTTTAATTTAGATCTAAACAGATCCTCTCTATTAGACAGTGAGCAGTGAGAAATAAATGGAACTGCCTGTGTTGTGTAATGCCTCCAGTTAGGACGTTGCTATGTTGGATCTTAAGGACTTTTTTTTACCAAAAGAATAAGTGATGTTCACTCAAGTTATATGTAAATCCTTGGTCATTATGGGGAAAATTCCATGCATTCAAGAGCACATTGGGGAGATAGAAGATGCAGTGCTGTTAGAAGGGAAGGAAAATGGCTCTTGCTTATTTGGTGATTTAGACTGAGATCGTTCATGAGTTGATTGATCTTAATGAAATTTCAGCACGTTGTTTTTTTTTTTTTGCCAACTTCAGTATGTTGTTTTCATACTATGATGTTAATGACTTATTTTCGTTGTGAAACAGTGTTTATGTAAACGATTTTTTATTTTACCTTCACCACACAACCCAGCCCCATGGCAGAATGATTCAAAACCAATCATATACAATTAATGAACGTATTGGATCATCCACTGTATCGCACTGTTTCGGTTCATAACAGCCAAAACTTGGGCCTTGGGCTTTCCAAAGGGGGCCCGCTATAATCGCTTTTTGGGCGGACCCACGGCTCATGAAGGAGTTTGATGTGGGCCCAGGAGTTGGGAAGGGAGCTTGTTGGCCGTTGATGTCCTTCGCGGATTCAAATCTGACGGAGGAGGAATAGAGTCAAAGACCAAGCTTGATAGGTCTGTTTGACCACACAGGAAACGTGCTTTTCTTAAGAAAATTTCCAACTTTGACTGGTTCGTCACAGCAATCGAGGGTTGAGAATCGATGATTGCTCCTCTGTTCCTTGTCCTTTTGTCTACTCGGCCACAGATTTGAAATTTTGGTCCGACATCAACCAAACCTCTCAACAAAGTGCATCCTCATATTAAAATGAAAACTGCGGCATTAACCAGTGACAAATCTTATATCTCCCTCTGGTTTGAACCTACTTGAGTTCTACCTAAAAAAAATAACTTGTTCAACTGTAAGGATTTCGTAAACTTCTATTATTACACAGTGGCCATAGGCAAAAAAACTCACTATTTCTCCATTTAGATTTTGTAAACTTTCCATTGAGTGGTCAATGAAAATAATTTATCCCTAATTGAATTGAATATTATATAATTAAATGGAGAATGGTTGAAACCTCAAGCAAGGTTGAGCCACAACTTCAAAATTAACTTGTGTGCCTAATGAGGTAGCAAAATTAAAAAGAAAAAAGAAAAGAGTAGGGGGAGGGCATAATAGTAAGAAAAGTAAAAGAGAGGAGAACTCCGTGCTTGTGTTTGGTGATATCATTTCTTTAATCGCTGATTAAACAAGGAGTTTCAGTAGGTTTGACCACTGTTCGCTGGGGGCTACATCTCCTTCAGACCTCTTTCTCTCTCTACATTTTCATCATTGTCTCTTAATCGTCACCTCTCGGCCTTCGCCATCTGATTTCTTTGACTTGATAAGAGGTTCTTCTTCCGCAAATCGAAGCCACAAGTTTCAGTTTCCCTCCATTTCGCCTCCCGTACTTGGTTCACAAATTTTTGCGTGAGCTGCGCCATCACAGGTATGTTTTGCTGATCTTCTTCCTTTCATTTTGATTCTTCTTATTGGAACTTTTTTAGGGCGTGAAAATTTTATGCTTCTGATTTTTCCTCCCCCTCTCTTCTAATTTGGCTGCTTTTTGGGGTCTGATTTAACGTCAGTGTTTTGGTTCGTTCGATGCTCTATTTACTGCTTCCAAACACGCACAATTTTTACATTCGGAAGAATTCATTTGAACTAGCAGCCTTTTTCTATTTTTTCCTATTAAATGGTTAAACATAAAGGAAAGAGATTTTTGTGAAGCTTCTACTTATTATGGATCTAGATTCATTTGGCTGCTCTTGGTTGTTTGGGTTTTTTTTAGGCCAATTATGCGTATGGAGCTCTTTACTATGTTGCATTTGTGTAGTCTGGTTCATTAGCAGAAAGCATGTTGCCCGTTTGCTTTTTTTTTTTTTTCTTTTTGGGGAGATTTGCCACTATGATGGGAAAATTTGAGCAATTTGTTGTTCTTTTTTCCCCGGGATACGATTGACACAGTTGTAGAAAAGATGTTTACGTAATTATCAGTCGGTCAGATTTTCTATTGGTGACATTATGATGATTCACAGTCTATTTGTTGGCAACTGATTCATAATTGTTGATGAAGTGCCGAGGCTAGCTGGTGGTGATGGTAATGGAAAGAGATAAAAATGATAAGAAAGGATATGTAATAAAAAATTTGAATAACTGCCTTGACATTTCCATCATTCGCTTTCTAATTCGCATCTCTTGACATTTCCTGGTTATTACGTTGCCCTTTCTTTAAGATGGGACTGTACCAAGTGTTTCCATTATATTGAAGGGGGTCGAAATTGCGTAAGATAATTCTTCGCATCTAATCTTTCTCCTTAGATGGAATTCCACATGATTATTTAACAAGAAAACCATACAATTTTCTCTTGTATTGTCAAAATTTTAACATTTGAGCTGCACAAAGTTTGAGAAGTGACTTAATTGATATATATCGTTTTTCTTCTCCGTAAAATATACAGTTTTATACAACAGACAAGCTCTCTTGACAGGATGGGGTGTTTTACAGTCTTAAAGAGTAAGAAGAAGTCCGAACAGATCAAGAATGTGAAAGGGGTCAACCACAAAGAAAATTTACCTGCTGCAGTATTGCCTGAACCGCAAACTCATACACGCTCACTGCAGTCTGCACCTCCTAGTTTTAGGACCAGAGTGAAACCCATTCAACCCATTAATAACGTCACCTACAGTAGACTACGAGCATTATCTGCTCCATCAACTCTTACTGCAGCTGAACAAGATGCTTTGGCATCTGTTGAGTACGAGGAACAAGATGAGTCAAAATACCGGGCTGGATCAATAAAGGAGAAGCGTTCACCTAGTCCACAACCTTTACCTCTCCCACGTCCTCAGTCTAGTGGTTCATTAAAGGCATTAAGTAGCTTTAAGTCAGGCACAGCTAGCTGTCCTCTCTATTCTTCGGGTCCTTTGCCACTTCCACCTACCGGATCACTTCGAAACTTCACATATGAAGAAATTTCTGCTGCTTGCCACAATTTCTCTTCAGATCGGTGCACGTCAGAAGGCCTTTCTTCCACCATATTTAAAGCTTCGTTCGGTGATGAGGCTTCAAGTTCAAAGAAGTTTGAAGCTACAGTCACTCGCCTTCATCCATCTACGCAGGTACTTGAGTTTGCATGCCTTATTACTTTCATCTATTGTTATCATTGTGCCCAGAATTGCTCCCAGCCTGCTTTTGATATGTTGTGTCTAAACCTTGTTTTGCTTTTATGCTCCTTGATTTATTTCCCATCCGTTAGAACTTGAATCCTTAATTTTGTCACCGCTTATTTGAATTTTTTTCTGTCTTCCGTTCTTACTTTAAATGCTGAATGACTTTATTCATGGTCTGGCGAAATGTAATTGTACTGTTTCTGTCTGCTTTCAGGGCTTAAAGGAATTCGTAAATGAGGTTAGTGTTATTGCATCTTTGCAACACCCAAACCTTTGTAAATTGCTAGGTTTTCATGCATGCGAGGGTTCGGAACATAGAATGTTGGTTTACGAGACGCTATATCATGGAAGCTTGGACCGCCTGTTGTACGGGAGATCTGATGGCCCACCTATTGATTGGAATACAAGAATGAAAATTGCTTTATGTGCTGCTCAGGGTCTTACTTTCTTGCATGAAGAAGGGCCTTTCCAGGTAATGTTCTTGTTTGGACCCATTTGAATGTGGAGCTCAGTTCTCCACTTGTTAAAGTTGTCATTTTCATAACATGCTGTTGTTTGAACCTATTGAACATCTGTTTTTGATCATGTGTTTTGTTTTAAATGTTTGCAGGCAATGTATAATGAATTTTCAACTGCCAATATACAGATTGACAAAGATTTTAGTGCAAAGCTTTCAGGTTATGGTTGTGTCGGACATATTCCTGAGGAAGAGGTTTCAAGCAATTCAACGGTAAGTTCTTGACTTCAAAAGCATTCCACGTGTGCCAGTCTAATAAATTCGATCATTGTCTTGTTCAACTGGAATTTTTTTCTGTCTTCAGTATTTGTTCTCATTCATTCTGTTCATAAATTTCTCAATGCACAGGCTGTTGGAAACCTATATGTAGAGACTCTGGAAAGAGGAATGCTCACTCCAAAGAGCAACGTTTGGAGGTTTGGAATTGTTCTTCTGGAGTTACTTACGGGAAGAAAGAATCTTGACAGCCGTCTCCCGAAAGAAGAGAGGAATCTAGTGAAGTGGAGTCGGCCATTCCTCACAGATGACTGTCGACTGTCATTGGTCATGGATCCTCAACTTAAAGGCCGGTTTCCTTCCAAAGCAGTTAGGATAGTGTCTGACATTGCACTGAGGTGCCTTCAAAATGAACCATCAGAAAGACCCACCATGAGAACCGTGGTTGAGCATCTCAGAAAAATACAAGAAATGAAGCACTCTTGTCGGTTCCCACTGCGAGAGCCTGCAGCAATTTCCAGAAAACACATGTCAAGGTCACCAAGTCTTGGTATCATCAGTCCCCCGCCTAGATTGAGTTTCTCACCATCGCCGCCTTCAGCAGCCGGACCATCCATTTCACCACCAAGATGGTCTGGTGTGCCCCTCTTGCTTCCTCCACGTGCTTGTTCCTCCACCCATTCATTGGAGGAGCTTGGTCGCCAAGAATCCCGCAAGTCATCAGCCTGTGTCTCCAGGAGGGCCAGTGTGGAAGGATTTTGATTGTCCATAACGCTCATCTTCTTTATTTTATTTATTTAGGGTTCTTCCACCTATTCATTCCTCAGTATGATGGCTAGAGGAAGTTCTTTTGTAGATAGTACCAAGGTTGATCTGACTCACTGGGTTGAATAGTTACCCCCGTACATATACGAATCTTCATTTTGTCTCACTCTGCTTGTTCCGGTTGGTGACATGAAAGATGTTGTAGTATTTTTTTAAAAATGAAAATAAGTGACTTTTAAATAAAAAGATGTGATTTTTAAAAGAAGAGATGTGATTATTTAAAAAGATTGTGTCCTTATAAATTAAATAATTTATAAATTAATTAGTTTATTTGAAGGGGTGTGTAGGGGGTTGTAATTATAAAGTCATGCATCCCTACATATCATAAAGGTGCAACTTTTCATTGAAAAGTCATATGGTTGTGACTTCTTGAAGTGGTATGGTTGTGACTCTTAATTGAAGAGACTATTTCCAAAAGGCACCATTTCAAGACATCTCTCCATCCTCTATAAATACCCTCCACATCCCCCATTTAAAGATACAATTCTACACACAACAAGATCAAACTCATTGTCTTTCTCTTTGAGTGCACATTTAGAAAAAGCCAAATTATCACTTTGTAAAAGCCTTTGTTGTCTTGGCTTGAGTGTAGGGAGTGCAATCCATACTCAAGGGTCTCTATTGTATCCTGCAGGAAATTCACCGGTTAACCCAACTTGCACCCTATAATATTGGAATAGGTGGGGGTGAATTAAGCCTAAAGGAAAGTGTTGCCCACGCCTTGGAGATATTGTGCACAATTTTCTTTTTCATCTTCATCTCTTCTTCTTATATTCTTCAAAGAATTATTCCCACCAACATCGCCAACAAAAGAAACACTGCATATTATTATTAAGGAAGTTAAAATTGGATAATGAGTTCTTTCTTTCAAGTTTCAACCTCTTGGTCGCTCTGCTTGTGTTTAAACCAATTTAACAGAAGTAATAAAATTGTTTCATTTTTAAAAGATTGTCTATTTTTGACCATTTGAAACTTAATTGTATGATGTTCACAATGAAAAATTTAGTTTAGTTGCTAAAATCGTACTTTAACTTTATATTTTATAACAATAAACTGTAGAAATTTGAGTTTTTAATTAAATGCTTTATAATACACCATTGATATTTTTTTGGCCAAAATACACCATTGATATAATTAGGTTGATTTATATACTCTCTTGAGCTAAATCCAAATAAAACAATACTTTATTTGCGTGGCCTAAGAAGCTACTGAATAACCAAACCAATTAGTATGTTGATAAAAAATTGCTATAAAAATAAGAGATTTGAGATTGGAAAGATGAATATGAGAAGAGAGAAATTTTACAGAAGCAATTATGAGATTCATTGTTGCTTATTTCATGTAAGTTTTGATTGAGATTGGGGGCATTTCCTGATACACATTGTGAACATCCAAATGAATAATTATTATTTGCTCTTTTCCCACAATTTCTCTCTTATCTTTTTAATCTTAAATCTCTTATTTTTAGAACGTTACAGACTTTGAATAAGAGCTTGTTTAGATATAAAGTTGAAAATAACTTTTACAGATTTTGAGGTAAAACTTAGGTTTTGGAGAATAGATTTTGGAAAATAGCTTTTACAGATTCCGAGGCAAAACCTAAGTTTTGAAAAGTGATTTATGTTTGAGAAGTTATTAGCTTTTACAGATTCTGAGGCAAAAAAAGTGGGTAGGAATGAGGAAAGTAAGAAAGAGAAAGAGAGAAAAAGTAGGAAAGAGAAAATCTAGGTTTTAAACTGAGGTTTTGTAACCAAAATAGTTTTTAGAAAAAAAATTTTGTTTGGACAAAATCTCACCTCGATTTTGAGATAAAATCTAGATTTTGAAATTAAACATAGAGATTTTAAAAATGGTTACCAAACAAGTAGGCTCAACCTTGCCCATGATAATTTTTTATGTTGATTATATTGATAATATAGATTTATTAATATTTTTTGTGATAGTAAGACTACGTCGTAGGGGCGGCGGGAGGGGCCCAGTGAGTGAAACCGCTCCTTATCTAACTCGGGGGTGGATTTTGGCATCTTAACTGGAAGAGGTTCAGGTGGCTCCGGCGTCAATTCTTTTTTTTTTTTGCCAATTCAGTCATGGCGGAAAGTGCGACCTTTATGCTCTCTTCTTTTTCCACCTTCTTCTTTGCCTCCTCCTCATTTCCATCCTACTCAATCTCTTCCAAGCTCTCATTTCTTCCAATGCGCCATTTTCATCGGACGCCCTCTTTCACTAGAGTTCTTAGTCAGTCTTCAATTCTTCCTTTTCAGCTCCTTTTTTCCCCTTTAGAAATATTTTCTTTAATCTTTTGTACCCGGCTCTTCACACTGAATTGAAGTACTCCTTTGGTCTTTCAGGGGTTTGCGCCTTATCAAGCAACGACATCAAAGTAGGTACTAGCATTGAAGTTGATGGTGCTCCTTGGCGAGTGTTGGGTATCATTTCTATCTGTTCCATTTTAGTTTTCAACTCTCTCTCTCTCTCTTTCTTGGTTAGCCTATCTATTCTGTGTCCCTATATCGATCACAGTCCAGCTACTTATTTTGGGGTCTGAGGACTCATAAGAAGAAAATATTAATAATGACTTTCTGTTGAAGGTGCTGATGAGTGATAAGCTGTGGATTACCTTGAAATAATCCATTGTGACATGCTTCTTTAGCCTGTTGCTTGTGTTTAAAGCATACTATATACGCAGTCTAATTTAACTTTTCAACTAAATTTTATTTTTCAAAAAAATACATAGTTGTCTTGAAACACATCATTCGAGCTTATAACTTCCCTTTTCTATCGGCTTGTGTTAGAGTTTCTTCACGTCAGACCTTGTAAAGAAGCAGCTTTTGTGAGGACCAAAATGCGAAATCATATTACAGGGAACACTGTGGGGAAAACATTTAGAGCTGGAAGTTCGGTAATGTCTATTGAACAGCAAATGTTTTTATACTACGTTTCTTGAGATCGTAGCATTAGATTCTATCGAGGACGAAACGTTTTTATACTACGTTTGAAAAACATGGCTTTAGATAGCACGATGACTGGGAATTGGGAGGTTAAAGCTCAGTTACCTGTTGGAAAGCTACTTGCTTTGATTTGATATTCGTTTGGCTTTAGATAGCAGTACTTCGCATTAGTGAGCTTCGGCAGCAGAGGGTTAGAAGGACTGACTGAGGGTCCTCCCATGTCCCTAGGTTGTCTTCTCATCTTGCACGTTTCATTCTTTGTATCAGTAAAAAAGTGGTGTGGTATTTTTAGAGCAGCTAAGTGAATAAACTGATTCGTTAATGATCTGAGTGACAGTCAAATGATGAAGCTATGTAGTACAAATATATGCATTACATGTAGGGCTACGGGGGCTCTCTTCCCCCGTGGGTTTTCTTGGAACGTCTCCTGAACAGTATGCTTGCATGAGATGAGAGCATGGATTAGATGGGAATGCATGTATTTAAAAATCTTATTCGACATTGTTGTACAAGGTAATAAGGGTTCCTGAATGTGACCTTCAAACATCACTATTTCAAGTGCCTCTGCGCTAAAATATCTTGTACTACAGAGTTTCAGAGGCTAGAGGTAAAATATTCTTTATGATTCTGCAATACCGCTCCCCTGACGATGATCACAAGACATGAAGTTTCATGACGCAAGAAGATCCCTACACTGTTATGCCTAGAATGAACTGCCAATTATAAATTGAGAAAAGTGTGTGTATTCTTGTGAGCACGAAAGACACTTACCATTACTTACTATATTTTGAGCTAATCACGCTGCTGCTGTTGTTATTCGAGATGCACTTCCATTACCATTTTTTATTGGGAATTTTATTTTTATTTTTTAAATTCTTCACCAGTTTAATCCGGGTTTAACTCCGAACTGATCCATCAACCGTTAACCCATTGCTTTATCGGTTCAATCATCGGTCTGGGTTTAATAACCTTGTGTTAAAGACTAATTCTGTTGGCCAAACAGGTAAAAAGGGATAGACTGATCCAATCAACAAACCAATCTCCTCATTCCTAATCACAATTCTCCAAAGCTTCTTCACATTATTCAACTGTCACATCCTTTTGAGAAAGAATGGGACTCCCAGCAAAGTCACTGTCCATATTTCTTGCTTCTACAAATGAAACCAATTATCTTTCACCCAAAAGAATTAATTTTTTTAATTTTAGAATTCAGCTGCTGTGGGAAATCCAAATCTTTGTTCCCAGGACATGAATTAATAAAGGTTATATGAAGTTATATCATCAGGCTGAAAACTGACTTATATGTAAAGGTGGAAGGGTTGGGTCATCTCGCCTAATAATGAGGGCTCAAGATGGCTAAATACCAACCTGCTGAGGAAGTGGGCTCTTTCTAACCCGTCTAACTCGTTCTTTAAATAATGTATATTTTTACCTTTTTTCATTTCAATATTTTTTATAAAGAAAAAAGTAACACTAAATTCTTTTTTCAGAATAAACACCTAATATATTCAAAATTTGCATAAAATATTTTATTTTTTATGCCAACTTTCTATAATATTATATTGAAAATTACAACAAAACATTAATATTTATATATTATTAAATTATAAAGATGCTTAGTGAGATAATGTTAATTTTTGGGCCAAAATAAAATGTTGCATGATGAAATATTTTTAATTACATTGTAAATTTTTACATTATTTTTGGCTTGTTGACGGGCTTGAACTGATAGAATAGCAGTCCGCCCCTGGGCGGGCTCTTTCAACCGGTCCTGCCCAACCCATCAGCTGCCGGCTTTCCCAATCCTACTTACATGCCATCTCTATGACGGTGTTGGCCCATTTCTTAAACCCAAAACCTGATGGGTACTCTTCGTCTCCCCATTATTGATGGCCCATATTTGGTAAAAACGCGCCCTTCGTGCACAATTTGTCCCCTCCAAATCTCGAAGCAGACTCGGCGTAAAGTCTTTCAATTTTCACGTTTCAGTTTCATCATCATTCACATCCCATTCTTTAAGCTATTCTTGTTTCGATCCATCATTCATCACCCTGCTTCTTCCCCTCTTTCTTTTTTACTTCCGCAACGTCTTTTCTGCGTTTTCTGTGAGCTTGAAATTCTTGCAACTTTTCAACTTTGTCGAATCGATTCTTGCTCGTGCATTCCTGCCGGTGATTCTTCCCGGAATGAGTTTCGTGTCATTTTCCTTCACATAGGAACTCGGCGTTTTTGCTTTACACGGTTCATAGAGAGTGAAAGAGCTATATATGTTCTTGTTGATTTTCTGTCGCACGTTTGTTTATGAGGAGTGGAGTTCCATCACTAATGGCCAGAAGTGCATCATTAGAAATGTTATTCTTCTTGCTGATCGTGTTCGGCGGTTCTCATCCTTCACTGGGTTGGGAATTCAGAAATCTGGGTGGCGCTGATCCAAAAGTCAATGACATCACGCATAGAATACATGTAAAAATCTCTCC
>JANTPZ010141173.1:0-12820 GCA_025593235.1 Vachellia pachyceras | reverse complement strand
GTTTTGAGCCCATTTATTTAATAATTGCTTCCTTCCTGCAACATGCATTCACTGTTGTAAGCGAAAGTGACGCTGGAAGTCACAAATTGTCATGTTTGTAAGTCACAAATTGTATATGCCATGATCTCGACCTTGTACCTTGTGTCTCCATGGCTGAACTTGTATTTTATCATTTAACGATGAAAGTAGACTTGAACAGAATTCTCATTGCATATTCGATGGAGACCCGAGAGTGAGGGCGAGAAGGGGAAGAGAGAATATCTACCGTCACCAACCCTCCCGCTCAAGAATACATATCCATCTTCTCAACTTGCCACCGAGTTCTTCATAACTTTCCCTTTGAATCAGTTAATCCAGCCTCAATCTTCCCCTGTATAACATGCTAATGAATCTCTACATGGCCAGTCCTTTGAAATCCCGATGGTAGCTACATTTTGATGCCAAGCCTTCATGGATATTTGTGTATCTATTTTTAATTCCTGCAGGAAGCTTGAATACCTGCATCCCTTTGCAGAATCCTAGGGCCAAAGCCTTAAACTTAGTTTCATCTTTAATTATTGTCACAACTGATTGTTCTTTGCTTCTTCAGATAACTAGATTGCCCCTTGCATATGCAGAGTATCCAATAGGAGTTCTTCTATCTACTATTGAACCTGTCTAATCTGCATTGGTGTGTACTTCCATATTTCTAGTTTCAACTCTGCAAATGCTTGTAAATTTCACAAGTCTTTAAGTATCTTAGAATTTTATATGCAGCCATCATAGCTTTTGTGGCTTTTCATGAACTGGCTCATAATGCCGATTGGAAAACTATTGTTTGGCAAAGTATGGGATAAGCATATTATTAACTTCCATAAACCTTTCAAGCCACACAGTAAGAGTCAGCTTTAATCCATCCAAAAACTTGCAAATCTTTGGAGGTTTGGACTTCTCCGTCTGGTTGTTGTTGCACTTTGCCTCTGTTTCTTCTAGAGAGAGTGTCTACACTCTGCTTCTGTCAGGCTGTGTCATTGCTGTTTCCATCACGTTATCATTTTCCAGATTTCTGGGTGAATTTCTATGCCTGTGCGAGGTTGCATCTGGGTTATCATGGACAGCTCTTTCCTTTCCAAGAGATTTCTCAAAAAGTTGAATCTCTTCGTTACCAAGCCACCGATCATCAACTTGTTGTCTCTTGTCTCGTGAAGCTATATGCCTTTTAACTTCAGCTTTATGCTTTTGTTTCATATTTGGGGGATTTCCAT
Source organism: Vachellia pachyceras (assembly GCA_025593235.1). NCBI lineage: Eukaryota > Viridiplantae > Streptophyta > Magnoliopsida > Fabales > Fabaceae > Vachellia > Vachellia pachyceras. The sequence goes on along the minus strand of JANTPZ010141173.1, from coordinate 11,576 downwards.
GCAAGTTTCAGCATATATTTCCAGTGTGCTCTCCCTTGTTAATGTGGTCACACAAACCTTCAGGGGCCCTTTTTCCTTTCTGATCGGTAGCTGACACTTCTTTTGCAGCCAGTGCAGATGCTTCTGGTTGCAAGCTATTTCCTTGATTGAGTTGCTTTCAGTTTTCCTCACACTTTACCTTGCTAAAAGCTCCAAATAGGCTGGGAAGAGGTTTAAGACCCATAATCCTTCCCCTTACCTCTTCATAAATATTGTTGAGTCCAAGAGAAAATCCAGATGTGCATTCTTTTTCAACTATTTGCTTTGCTTGTAGTAGAGAGAATCGTGACTGCATCTCCTCTTATGATGATCATGAAAATCTACTTCTTATCTAAGATGGATGAGTGAAAAGTGATATTGGGTCACAGTTGCTCCATCTTGTTTTAGGTTTTGGAGTGGTCTTGTAACTTGAAACAGAGCTGCCATGTTCTCTATTGTTGAGAATGTCTACTTCCTACTATCGTAGATTTCTTTTCTTTTTCTTTTTCAATGTTGTTTTGCTTTGTTTCATGTTTTCTACCTACAGAGAATGGGTGGTAAAAGGAAGACCAAGTCATATACATTGGCAGAAAAATCAAAAACATCATGTTCAGTAAATCATAGCATAAGCACTAGAAATCTTGTGAAGGCTAAATTAGCTGGAGTCATCTTCGGTTGCACAAACCAAACAATCAAGGAATGCATTTCCAAAATGCTGTTTGGTTAGTTGATCTTTTTTCCAAATTCCTAGTTTCTCAGCAAGCAACCATTATAATTGTTGTTATTAATACAAACTGAATCAAATGTGAATTCACTTCAAATGATGGAACAGGCCTGCCAGCTGGGCATATTCGACCTGGTTTGCCACTTTTCTTATTCAACTACAGTGACATGAAGCTACATGGTATATTTGAAGCTGCTAGCGAAGGGAAAATGAAGATTGATCCTTGTGGGTGGAGTGAAAATGGTTCAGGATGCACCCAATTTCCAGCACAAGTATGGCTTGATGTTACATAATAATTTCAAAATTTGTATAATATCAATGATCTTTTACATTCTAACATACCTATTTTTGTCATATTTTAAGGTAAGGGTCCGAATTCTGATGCAATGCCAACCCCTAATTGAAGATCAATTTGGTCCTATAATCAGCGACAACTATTTTGAATTAAAACGCTTTTGGTTTGAATTAGATCAAAGTCAAACAAGTAAGTTGATATCCATGTTTACAGCTTCACCAGTTTTTTCAAACAACGACCTCCTCCACGTTGAGAGCACCAATTTAAATGTAAACCCTAACTCATCTATTGTGAGAAATGGTGATCATTCTACTGTTCATTCAAAGACTTACATTGGACAAAGTTCTTTTGATACTCATGGTTTGAATGAGACAAATAGGTCACTGAACATATCAAACAATGAAGAAGCAAATGAAGTGGGGCAAGCAAAAGAAATTTGTCTTCAATCTCAGGGTTCTGCTTCTAATGACCTGAGTTTTTCCCTTCCACGGAAAAAATGGAACGAACAATTTGCAAAATCAATCACTACTGACACATTGGCTCCTTCATCTGGTAGTCTTGATTTCAATGGGAAAGGTAATTCTTTGCAAGATTCTGTAGGGGAATCTGGAAGTTTTATGAAGACTTTAATGACTTGAATCAGCACATGGAAACCCCATGCTACTCTCTTCCAACTGACAATGATCCGTACTCTCCTCAAAAGGGTTCAATGGAGATCATGTCTTCTAAGACTAATACCTCAGAAGGGAATATTTCTTTGTTTGATAGGGCAGAGATGGGAAACTGTTCCTTGCCTGAAGACGAGTGTGTCTCAGATGTCAATTCACAGTCTGCTATGCACAAGGTAACTTAATGTTTTCTGTCGTTGAACTCAGTAATGAAAGTCAACAGCATCAATTTCCTACTATTTATTGATTTTAAAGATCCCCACCTAGTGGGATAAAGCTTGTTATTGTTGTGGTTGTTGATTTTAAAGATACTGGAGGAATTCCACCAGTTGAAGCTAAATCAAGTCAAACAGGATCAGAAAATTCGATCATTGGAGGAGGAGTTGGTAAGAATCTGATCATTAGTTAAATTTCACCTTTTTGTTATAAATAAGTGAGTTCTTCTATTACTGAAGGAAATCAGAATGTATATTATTACTGTCTTCCATCATCATTTGTATCTTCTGTTCATGTAGATGATGATGCTCTTTGACATGTCACCTGTAGTTTTTATATTGGCTGTTTTATTCCAGAGGGATAAAGTGTTTTGAACATGCATTTCAAATGTAATAATGTTCATGTCGCTATTGATTAATATTTCAAATGAAACTGTTGTATTTCATGCATTTTATTCATTGGTAAATTCAGGTTGAATCAAGAAGGGTGATCAAGAACTTGAACCAGCTATTGGAAATCTCACAGTGTAGCTCACATCGACAAACTGATCTTGTTGTGGAATCTGAATCAAGTATTGATAAATCAATACTAATAATAGGAGGTTTTAATGGGTCATCCCACTTATCATGTTTAGATTGTTATTGTCCTTCTCGCGATTCTTTGGAATCTCTCTGTCCAATGAGTTATATGCGCTCATATACTTCTGCTGTGAAGTTGAATGGCGAAATTTATGTTATTGGTGGTGAATGCTATAACTTTTGGTATGATACAGGTATTGGATGCAACCTTCCATCATTCTTTCTCCTTTTTCATTCTTGGCAACTTGTTTTTCTCTTTGCTAAATTGTTTTTAAATGTATTCGCTTGTGAAGTTGAATCGTACAATTTCGAAAACAACCAGTGGGTTACACGTCCTTCAATGAACCAAAAGAAAGGAAGTCTTGCTGGGATTTGTTTGAATGAGAAGATATTTGCAATTGGTGGTAGCAATGGAGTACAATGTTTTTCTGAGGTTGAAGTATTTGATATCAATGTTGGAATGTGGATCCCCTCAAAGTCAATGCAAGATAGGGTATTCTGTTCCTCCCTTACTTTAATACTTGAGACATAGACATTATAGACTGGATAAATAAACATACGAGAATGAAAAATGCTTACACACTTCCTAGTGAGAGGTAAGCAACCTTGAAATATTTGCAGATCCTTCAAGAGTCAAATTATGTCATTCTTATTGATTCATTGCCTTGAAATTTTTAATCTTAATACAGTTTCTAATCTTGTTTTGAAAATTACAATGACTTTGTTCCTGATTGTGCATAAAAGCATCAAGAATTGATAATTTCCTTGAATTAGTATATGAATTATGAGCATAACAATTCAGTTATATTTTCTCTTTAATATCCAAACTGTTAATTTGTTCTTGAATATGATTTACTTTTTTGACTAGCATTTCACTTGATTATGCCAGAGATTTTCCCTTGCTGCTGCAGAAATCAATGGTGCAATATACGCTGTAGGTGGATATGATGGAAAAGATTACTTGAAGTGAGACCCTTTCCCCTACAATTTGTTGCCATCTGATTGCTAGTGCCAGCGTATTTTTTAATTTTACAAGTTTGCTTCAGTGAGGCCATACTATGGTGGCGGTGAAAATATGTACCACATTCGGTCCATAATACAAGAGTCGGTTGACTTTTTTGAAGAGATTAAAAAAGTTAAATAAATTACTTAATTATAACATATATTTTAAAATCCTTATGTGCCTAATTACATTATATATCAATTTATAAGTAAAGTAAATTAGTTTGGAGAAACATGATAAATACATCAAGTAATTAATTTTTTTAATCACTCCAAAAAAAATAAACTAGCTTTTAAGTTGAGAACAGGAGGTAGTATAAAATAATAGTCATCAATATATATATATATGTATTGCTCATATGGATGATGTCTTGGGGAAATGATTGTTGAATTTCATTGATAGGGGCATGAGATTTTTTGTTTCCAAAAGTCCAACATTTATGAATCACAAAAAATCTAAAATAAGCTTTTAAGTTTAATTTCTTAATGCAATTTACTTCCTGCTTTCTTTACCCTTCCTTTTCATTTATTATGGTAAACTTTATGGTTGGTTTTGACTTGCCCGGAATTCTTCAATCGATTTATTGCGTCATGCTTACCAGTTGATGTGTAATATAGAGTATAAGCACATAGTGTGGTTTGGAAATTATCATAATAAATGTTATGGAACTCTAATAAAAATATGATTTTCTAAAAAAAATTCTTTTTCTATTTAAAATATGAGAAAGCGTACCAAAAACATAATTAATGGAGCTAATAGCCAGAGAACAAGGGTTCATCAAAGTATTATTTCCCTATCAAAACAAATGCAGGGCATACCTAGTGTAACAGAAAAGAAACTGAGGAAAGTGTAGAACGGAGCCACACAACTGCACTTGATAGGCCAGAAACTATACAATATTCAGCAAGCCTTAACACAGCCTTGCTCTTTCCTTCTTATTCCATCTTAACAAACTGTTATAAGCTTACATTTTACATTCTAGAAGTCAACTCCTTTATTCCACGTGACCCTCTTGACTTCCCATCCCATAAAATATTGTCTTTTTCCTTCTCCAATATTACTCATATTATAAAACTTAGTAATGACTAATAAGGAGTCCATCAGTTTGGTCATCGAACTCTTGTTTTCTAAATGGTGTCATTCACAATCACAGACCATGACTAGATATAACTGTTTGTAGTAGTTTATAGAAATCTAATTTGTCTCCTTTAGTCGTGGAAATTGTATTTTTCATTTGTCTGTAATTTGCCCGAAAGGAAGTACTTTGATTCATGTGCCAATTATACTATTTTGTGGGAGGCTTCTTTATTTAACTGTATGCATCACTTTTCAAAAGCGCATGGTGGGAAGATCAGAAACTGAAAAGGATTGATCTTTTATTCTTCCATATATAATTATGTTCAAAAACCGTCATTTTCTGATTCATTTCTTTGTCCACGCTAATTTCAAATGGCAATTCTTTTATTTGCCCAATACAATAACAGATCAATGGAGAGATATGATCCTCGGGAACATTCATGGACAAGACTTGAGAGTATGTCCACAAAGAGAAGCTGCCATTCTTTAGCAGTGCTCAATGAAAAGTTGTAAGTTGAGTTCCTATTTCACCTCTTATTGCTCACTCACGTTTGTAGTTAAGCCACTGAAAATAGTGCAACTTCATGATTTATGATGGGAAATAAATAATGGGATGTTAGGAAGTGTTGAGATATATTAGGGATTTAGTTAGATATTATTGAAACATATTAGGGATATGATTAGTGAGATATATTAGGGATTTGATTATGATTATGTATTGCTCTCTAAATGTATAAATGCCCTATTAGGGTACATCAATGAGTATGAGAATTTCATAATATTTCTTTTCTCATCTAACATGTTCTCAGAGCCATAAGGGTTTTTCCCCCTCTGCCACATTGTTCTTCCCCCACGGTCTTTTCCATGTGGTCCGATGTTCGTAACGCTGACAGCGGCACTCTGGAGGCGCGTGTGAAGGTGTTTCCGGCTGTTTTTTGCTTTGCTGACGTCGATTGCCTTTTCCGGTGTGGTTAGGCCGGTTTCATGGTTGGGTGGTGACGTTTGGTGATTAGGCTTTGTCGGTTTCCTTCGTTTCAGTGTGTTTTGTGACATTGTTTCTATTTTGTCTTTGGATAGCTCCTGGTGTAGCTCCAATGGTTTCTGTTCTTGTCTTTGGCTGGCTCCTGGTATAGTTCAGCATTTCTGTGTTGTCTTTGGCTAGCTCCTGGTGTAGCTTCGGTGGTTTTTGTCTTGTCTTTGGTGAGCTCCTGTTGTAGCTCCAGTGGTTTCTATTTTGTTTTTGGTTGGTTTCTGATGTAGCTCCAGCGATTCCTTTTGTTTCCGGTACTTTCATCATTTTGCTTGGTCCCTAGTGTGACTTTTCCTTGTGTTGGGATTTATCTTCAGGTCAGTCATTTATTATCATTAGATTGGTCTACAGTCAATAAACGGGCTACGTCCTCCTTTGAATTACTTCATTTTGTTGTTTGGAGTCTTTGTTCTATTGAGTCTAAAATGGGTCGACTACCTTTGTAACAAGTTGGGCTTCATTAATATCTACACTCCAACTTGAGGGGAAGCGTTGAGATATATTAGGGACTTAGATATATTAGGGATATGATTAATGAGATATATTTGGGATTTGATTATGATTATGTATTGCTCTCTAAATGTATAAATACCCTATTAGGGTACATCAATGAGTATGAGAATTTCAAAATATTTCTTTTCTCATCTAACAGGAAGGATTTGTTTAGTAATTAATAATTTATTATTACGGCTTCATTTTGTTTCCTATAAGGCCTTCTTAGAGTGTTTCACATTCTATGATTTCTTTTATGTGAAGTCTAAGATAAGATAGGTTTATCTTTAGTGGAAGATCTAGAAAATTTATCGTAGAAATCTTCTAATATCAAGTGGCTGAGGAATGATATAGAGATATGCATACCTGGTTTTATTTGAATTGATCAGGTCAATATTTGATTTAAGTTTGTTGTAATTTGGGAAAATTCAATTCTATGATTGTCTTGCATTGAATTTGTCATGTATCCACATTTAATATCATAAGATTCACACTTAATGTGTATTTTGAAATTGAATCAGTGTCATTCCTATATACAATGGGTCAAACCACATGAGTAGCCGGGACTTTTCTTGCGTTATTTTCTACTTTTTCTCTTTTAAGTTCAGTTCTATTTCTTTTATTACTCTCATTCATTTTCTTTTTTAATTCTATTAAAAAGTCTTACATCATATCAAACGGGGCATTTCAACAATTAAAGAGGGAACTTGGGTTCACATCTCAAAACATGTTAGATACTGAACACCCAAGCATTTTTGTCCTGCAGATATGCCATTGGTGGTTACAATGGAGAACAGATGGTCTCAACAGTGGAGATGTATGACCCTCGTATGGATCACTGGACGTTGGCTGAATCAATGATTAATTCTAGGGGATATTCTGCAGCAGTTGTTATCGGGAACTCAATATTTGCTATTGGAGGGTTGGTTGAAAATAATGTTTCTAACCAGGTATGTTTCCATGTCTTGGAAGTACTTCACTAGTAACAGGTTGAGATTATTGATCCTTTTATTTTTATTTTGATGAAAGAAAGGAGCTAAGCCCAGAAACTTAAACTTGAATTCTACGGAATAACCAACCTCCGTTACTACATGTTTGGCTTCCCATCCTGAAATCTATGTTTGATTTCGAAACATAGGTTTTACTCTAAAACCTAGATTTTGTCCAAGTACTTACATTTTTCAGAAAAACTATTTTGAATACAAAACCTAGGTTTTGAAAAACTATTTTCTTATCAAATCACACCCTCTCTACTAATAAATTTTCTCTTTCCTACTTATTTTTTTCTCTTTCATCTTTCCTATTTACTTTTTATCCCGAACTCTGTAAAAGCAATAACTTCCCCAACACAATCTTTTAAAACGTAGGTTTTGAAACCTAGGTTTTACCTTCGAATCCGTAAAAGCTTTTTTGAATGGGTTTCCAAACAAGCCCTAAGTGATGCAAAATCTCCCTAACTACTTCTAGCGGTGTAAGCCAAACATTTATCCTTGGGCTTCTATCCATGCTAAGAGCAGCCAAGAAATCGGCATATCTATTACTCTCTATAGATATGCTTGACCTTGACTAGCCAGTTTCGTTGAAGTAAGATCGTCATCTGATTAGAAAGATGAAGTTCACTGTCAATCCTCCAACAATTATGAATAGCTTCAACCGCTTGGTGCGCATCACACTCGACCTCCACCTTTTTAATCCTAGGTCCCAGCACTGCAAGATTCCCCAAGATTCTATACCTTATGAAAATGGCCTTCCAAGATTCCCCAAGCTTCCGCTTGCGTAGCACTGCAATTCTTAAGGTGTACAGAGTAACCCCAAATCCACTCTACTCCATCTCTTTTGATGACGACGGCACAACCTGCTCTGTCCTTTAAGGAGCTCTTGCCATCTATGTTCAACTGACACCATTCCTTTAGAGGGGGCTTCCAAGCAACCACAACAATGCCCTCCCTTATTTCTTGCATGCTTTCTCTGTTTCATCTAACTTGATAGCTTTTTAGACAGTTTTGTATTACTTTCTCTGCATTCCTTGGAACTTTGAACTCTTATTTATGGACGTGGCCTTTCCTCCATCTCCCAATATACCAGTAGCCCATAGCAAACACTTCAGGCCATTGTTATTTTAAAGGATTAAGGGGGCAACCTGGTTTCTATAATAAAGCTAGACGGTCTGACTCAGTGTGTTGAGTATGAAGGTCTTCCAACTATCTGCTATATGTTACGGGGCCATTACCCTCTCCTCCAAAAGAGCTCTTTTGGGAGAGAGGGTAATGGCCCCGTGACAAGTGGTATCAGAGCCAGCCCTGAGCCTTCGGTCTCTGGTGTACCCTTCGGACGCCGGCGAGGTTGCCAGTGGGCCCCGCAGCGAGGTCGCTAGCGTATTGGCTGGGGGAGAATGTCAAAGTCCCACATCGGAGAGGCTTGGGAGGGTGCTGGGCTATATAGACGGGCGCGCTGCACACCCTCATAAGAGCTCTTTTGGGGGAAAGGGTAATGACCCCGTGACATATAGCTGTGGAACGTATGGCCATCTTGAGGAAGCTTGTTCCTTTAAACCTCAGTACCCTATGCAGCATGAAACTCCGGCGACTCCTCAGGCGGATAACCAATGCATCTTGGCGCATTCAGGGGGAATGGAGCGTGAAGCCAAGGCGCGTGAGGGCAAAATTTTTGGAGAATGGATGAAAGTGGCACCTAGTAACGGTCGATCTCCTAGAGCAGGTCTCAAGGAGAATCAGGCTTCCCATTTTAATGAAAGAGGCAGCAACATGTTCAATGCTCTGGCATCTCTAGACAGCAAAGCCGATGACCAAAATGGAAAACCTCGTCTAGAGGTGACGAAGCAGCAAGACACTATCAACATGCGGGGGTTGTTCACGAATGCCAATAAGCAAGCTGGAAAAGCTAAGTCAACGGCAAATAAGGATAAGTCACCTGTCACGGATGCTGGTAAATCCAAAAGCAAGGTACACGCTGCAGCCACTTCTTCCATCTTTTCATCACCTGCGTATCAAGAAATATATCAGCACACCACGCTTGATCCTGCACACCACTCTGTCGTTGTTTTGACAACAAGCAAAAAGGGTCCTTCTCATTCTCAACCGTCTGGGCCTCCAGTCCAAACTAACAAAGCAACGCGAACCGGAAAAAATGGGCCTCCCCCCAAAACCACCCGACAGGAACAGGCCCAAGAAAGCTCTTCATGTTTACCCACACATTAAGTTTAAAACTACCAAGGCCAAGGTGAACGATGCTATTGGTTCACCATCGGAGGAGTTAACCAAAGCCATTGCGGATGCTTGGGCACTCTTTCCACTCTGATGATGACACACCATTTGCAGAAGCCACTGAAGTTGCTTTCTTTGATGAGCTTGCCTCAGACAACTCTGAGGGTGAATTCTAATCTTATTGCTGTTTAAAATGTTGGTCTTTGGTTGTTTTTTATGTCCATATCCATAAAAAATAAATAAAATATAATAAATATAAAATATATAAATATATTTTAAATGTATTAATTATTATAATTATATTAATTAATAATATATATATATATATATATATATATATAAGAGGGGATGGGGACGCGGTGCTTCTCCAAGAGAGAAGCACTGAAACCGTTTCCGTAAAGGGAAGGGAGCACAACACATAACTTGAAGAAATAAGGTTAATGTGTTTCATCTTATGGTATTGTCAAGCCATCATGTGAGAGACGCTAGGTTCAAGACTGTGGGAGTAACGATAATCTCTGTGCATGTTGGTGGAGAATAGTCACCACTGTTGCTGATGGAGAACGTTGCTGCCGTCGCCCACATCTGAGAAGAAAGTGACAAGATGAACGGGATGAAGGGGGGAGGGTTTGAAAGAGAGTGAAGAGGGGTAGCAGTGGAACTTACAAAATCTTTAACATTTTTATTTGTTTGAAAGAGTAAATTTATAAAATGAGGAGATATATTTTATTTTTGGGAGATTTATTGTAAGGTTCATAGAATGAAGTTATTTTTTAAAAGGTCCCAAGAGGTTGTCAATGACAAGTCGATGAAAACCATTAACAGGTGGAGCAGCTGCCATTGACAACTCTTGATACATTTTCATAAATTACTTCTTATTTTGAGATCTTAAAATAAATCTCCATTTATTTTTTCCACCTGCCATGTTCAACAGTCAAAGTGAGGAGATAACATTAAGTGTACAACTTGGGCTGGAACGTGAGGCCCACAATACAACACTAATGGAGGTTAGCTTTTATTGATGGAGGTGGTATTTTTAAGTCGAATGTTAGTAGGCATTTTTGAACCTGAGAGCCAGGTGCACATTTAGAAAAAGTACAAGGGCATTTTGCCCCCTTAACACTGTTTTTGACTACTAATAGAATTTTTGAAAACTGATGTTATGGTAGGAGCCTATCCCAAGCATCAATTTCGAAAGCAATTCAAATAGGGTGGTTCTTGTTTTATTCATAAAACCCCCAAAGTGAAAATGAGCAAGGCATTTCCAGGACCCATATCCTTAAATCTGGATCAGCTCAATTAGGATGTTTCACCAACATAGAGTTCGTCTAGCAATGTAAGGCCCAACTGGATCCCTTTAGGTCTCAAGTTCGAGTCCTACAGGGAGGGGGTGATAATTGACCCTGAAACGAATTAATCAGTTGTTTAGATGCTTGATAATAAGGTTAAGAAAAAGCATTTGAGTATAAAAAAAAAAGTTAGGATGTCTAAATTGAAACATAAATGATATATATGAGCCAAAAAAAAAACCTTTGTACCCCCAATTTCCTAACCTCATGATAATATGCTGGAGGGATGTGTTATTACTTTAGTTTCAATAACCTCAGGTGGAATATTATACGGAGACCCAAGGCTGGCACTCCGCTAATCTTAAAGCTCTTGGCAAACGTTGCTCCTTCGCTACTGTGGTCCTGTGAGGGTATGACATTACATTTCTGTACATATCTTTCCCTCCCCAAGAAGACTAATTTTTCACCTATCCTTTTTCTTACATGGCTGCACATAATGTTTGCACATTTTTGAAACCAGCACAAGTGTCTCAACTCTTATTCTGGAAAGACTAAACTTGTTTGGTATTTTTGTAATACAAGGACTTGTCCTTCATCCTCACAGAACGAGCAACTAAAGGACGAGAGATTTGTTGAAATGAAATGTACTAATTAACTTGCGTTCCTCCAAAATTAGTTACTGGTGAATTTGGGTTTGAGGTTTATTTTGGGAACTGTCAAAATTATGTTGTGGTTTGGAAAAGGGGAGAGCAATTTAGTAGATAATACCTTAATACGCATGGATTCTAGTCAGTCAATACAAATTGTGTTGCTTTGTCTTGCTCTTGTTAGATATTTTGATGTAGTTTTGCCGTTTGAACAGAATAAATATTAAAGATCTTTGAATGGCTAAAGTTGCAAACAAAGGGGCAAGTTAAAAAATAAAAGAAATGGGACATAAATGGATAGGGCAAGTGAAAACC
>JANTPZ010141171.1:0-19719 GCA_025593235.1 Vachellia pachyceras | reverse complement strand
GGGTTGCTGGGGGCGTCGTTGGTGTTAAGCCTGTCGTGGTGGGTGATGGCGGCGGCTCAGTTTGTGTACATAGTGAGGAGTAAGAAGTGTGAGAGGACATGGAAGGGATTTAGCATGGAGGCTTTTAGCGGACTATGGGGTTTCCTAAGGCTTTCTGCGGCTTCCGCTGTGATGCTCACCTTGGAGATGTGGTATTATCAGGTCCTCGTGTTGATTACTGGACTTCTCCGAAATGCTGAGATCGCCCTTGATTCTATCACTGTTTGGTAGCACCGCTCAAATTCCACTATGTTTACTGCACGTTTCTTTCTTTTCTGTGTTCAGCACGGCGGTAATCCTGTCTTTAAGTATTGTTGGATATTAAACTTGTGTGCATATCTCTAAGAAGGAATTACAGGAAAACTAATAAAGTCATAATCGAGGGTGATTGAACTTGCTGGTATTTTATTTACAGGAAATTTTTCATGTTATCAAGGCTACAAAGTACAAAGGTATTGGCATACGAATGGTCTAATTTTGACGGGAAACATGTGTGGGGCCCCCGTGAGCTATACAAGAATTAATATATAACGAACAGTCAACGTAAAGTAGATATGTTGATCCACCGGAATGATTGGACCCCGGGTGCAGAAACGGGGAAACAAAAGGGGGGAAAATGAAGTGACAAGGAGGGGTTACGATTCGCTTTTGGTTAAACCTGTCTCGTAGATGAAAGTCCTGTAGTTTTACTTTAATGATTACTATATGCTATCGCTGTTACCATGGTTGAAGTGCTATATATATATATATATATATCACAATTCTCTACTTTTTAACGTGGATTATTGTTGCTCCAATTGCATGATCACAGCATGAATGTGTCCCTGTGGGTGTTCATGATATCCTCAGGATTTAATGCAGCTGCAAGGTATGGTCAATTACTTACAAACGGACCATATAATATAAATACAGTATTTGATGATGCAAATCTAAGTTGGTAAGTAATGTGGGTGGATATGCATATGTTGTGAAGTGTGAGGGTGGGGAACGAGCTGGGGGCGGGACATCCAAAGGCGGCGTCATTTGCGGTGGTGGTGGTGACGACGGTGTCTCTGATAATAGCGCTCATATTCGCCGCCCTGGTGCTCAGCTTCCGGCACGTGATCAGCTACATGTTCACCAGCGGCACCACTGTGGCCAATGCTGTCTCTGAGCTTACCCCTTTGTTAGCCACCTCTATCATCCTCAATGGCATCCAACCTGTTCTCACTGGTACTCTATTCCTCCACTCCTACTTCCCTTCTCTCATCCATGCCCTACCCACTCTACTTATTGCAACTCTTCACACACACACTCACTTGGTTGCTTTTTATAAATATGTTTGTGTGTTAAAGTTTAAGGAAAAAAATTTAACTAACAGTTTAAATGATTAGTAAGATTGTAAATCTATCTAAGAAATTTGATGATGTAATACAAAAAAAAAAACTTCTTGTCCTTACTTAGAAATAGGGATGAAAGAAGTGTGTGTGCGCGCGCGCGCGCATGCATGCATATGTATGGTGAGTTGGGATTGGATGAGAAGTTGATGAAAGCGTTCGTGCGTGCGTGCGTGTGTGTGAGAGAATGAAGGGGTGGCTGTGGGATGTGGATGGCAATCATTTGTGGCATACGTGAATGTGGGATGCTTTTACATCGTTGGAATGCCTCTTGGGGCGCTTCTTGGTTTCAAGTTCGATCTTGGTGTTAAGGTACATTCATTCACTCACCCCTTCCATATCCTCCTCCTCTAATTAATTCAGACACAAATATTTTCTTAATTAATTAAAGATTGTTTGCTCCCGTCGTTGTGGATGTTAAATAATTGTAGGGCATATGGTCAGGAATCATAGGAGGCACTTTCATCCAGACTGTCATCCTCCTCTGGGTCACTGTCCGAACTGACTGGCTCAAAGAGGTACCTTCCTCTCTCACCACACTCTGTCAAACCTTCTTCCCACTTTTAATGAAACCCCCTTTCCCACTTCATCAGATTCAATTCACTCATGCATTATACTTATATATATATATATATTCAGTATGCTTTTTTAGTATTAATTAAAATATCAAAATCTATTAATTTGGTAAAAAAATGACGGCTGCCTTGTGCAGGTTGAAAAGGCACAGAAGCGATTAGCTGCATGGGAAGTCAAGAAGATCAGGGAGGAGGACCATTGAGCCCACTTCTGATGATTACTGAAGCTGGGAACAAATTAAATGTGACCCTCATTGTATTATTATGTATTCTCCGCAAGTTTTGCCTTTTAAATTCCATGAAATTAGCTTGATAATAAGTGGGTTAATTAGTTTCTTTAAGCTTCTTCTTCACTGATCATAATGAGGTTACTTTAATTAATTTCTCACATGAGAGAGCATAATAAGTGGCCATTGCAGCCGTGTTGTTTCATCAGAACATTGCCTTTCTTTTTTCACAATTTCTGCTCTCTTCTTCAACTTCTTCTTACACCGTTGCCATTTGATAGTTGATGTTATTCACTCTACCATTTCAATATGCCATGCATGTAGGAATTTATGTTACAGAATTTCACAATATTCAGGTTTGTGTTGAATCCAATGGTTGGATAGAGGAAGACATTGAGAGTCATCTATAACGGTTAAGTATCTACAAGTTTAATGAAAAGTCTGATTGAATTGCTATATAATTAGTTTAGCCATATTGCATTATAGTTAATTGAAATGACAAACAAAAAGAGATGGCCTTTCACATTTGCATTATATAAGATATTCACAATAATTTTAGAATCGGATACTACTAATAGTGTTTCGCCAATTCATCTTTCACATTTTCTGAATAAGCAGTACAAGTCCAGCAAGTGGAGAAAAAAAAAGAGATGGCCTGGTCGCAAAAGATAGGCCAGCTCAAAGTACCCCATTCATAATCCAAAGGCATTACTCAGATATACCGAAACCACTGTCTACTAATGTCGTCCATACTTCTTTTGACTTTTAAACATAAGTAATACACACCAATAGGAATTAGATCTAGACGTAATGGTGATATGGTGGATTAAGATTTGAGTTTCTAAGGATCCAATTTATTAGTACTCGACAAAATGTTTCGAAGATGATTGCCCCAAGTAGGAAATATCAATAATTGGAGGGGGGAAAAGAGTGATACATGCACAAATGACAATAGTTTAAGAATAGACGCACATTTAAGTGCATGGTGAACCTTTTATATATATTACTACTCTGCTGAATCATGGATTTGGTGAATGCTCTTCGTTGTGGTACACGCATGTCCTTAAAAGTTAAATGCTCTAGCCTTTTAGCTGCCACACATCAAAAGGTTCTCTGCAACTAACGGTGTTGGATTTAACAAAATGGACTAATTCCCCACATCATGACAAAGGTTTGAATGCCTGCGGAAAGAGATATCCGTGTTTAATATCAATAATACATATATTGAACAAGATTATCTTTAACATGGGGATGCCTATACTCTAAAAAAAAGGTGGACAATACCCTTACCATCAATCTCGTTCTATGGTTCCCTTTTTAAAATTTGTTTATGCAAAATGATAAACTTGACAGATGTGTCAATCCTTTGCAATTTACAAAATCAATGTTAAGAATTTTTATTAAAAAAGATGCCTTCATGTAATAGCGGTGCTACATTCAATAAGAAGATGCGGAAAAAAACCCCTTATATCCAATTTGATTTCATGCGTGTTTGGAAGTTCATTGGGAGATTGATTTAATTTTATGCAAACCAAAATAAGTACATGAGAGGAGTTTTATCTCGACTTATATGCAATGTGGTTTCAACGTGCTTCCCAAACAAGCACGAAAGGTACCCCAACCAAAGAGATTTCATCAAACATAACAAACCTACATGAAAATTAATATATAATCTAATTATATGTATAAATAAATATTTTTTTAGTAAATCATTTAACATTATTAATCTCACTAATAAAATTCAACTAACTTTGTATCAAGGGATCGGAGCTAGTACTAATTAATTGTTTCCTTCAGCTCATTTTGATATTTTGGGACCAAAAAAAAAAGAAAGGTCATTATTGATCATCACCTGCTGACTCTATATTCGTGAGCTTTAATTCCATCTACATTTAATGTACAGTAAATGGAATCACTACTTCCGATCTCTCCATCCACTGCCATAGCCCCTCAGATGGAGTCCGAAGAAGGCCTTCATCGGCCCATCTTGGACTCAGCTTCGTTGCCGGAGGAACAAGCAGAGGCTAACAGCGGTGGGGCTGATATAGTTGAATACAGACGGGAACATGTTCTGTCAGACGCCAACCTGCCGTTTTCGTCTACCTCATCAACAATTTCATGTCAAGCGCCACGAGAGCCTTCGCCGGCAACCTCGAGTACGCCGATGCCAACCTTGGCAACAGTGGTGTTCGGCTCTTCGCTTACGGTCTCATGGCATGTTATTGTATCTATCCTTTATTCATTTGACACTCTTTTTCGCATCATATACATGTTGCTTTATTTTTTCCTACTCATCACTCCACTTCCTCAAGTCATTATGAGCCATATCATTCGATGTTAAATTTCACAATTTTTAAATAAAGTATCTAACGATCACTCTAGAAATTATATCAGGTTTTGACTAATATAAGACGGGTGAGGTTGAATTTGACACATTCAAATAGCCTTATCAATAATTCATTAAGCTAGCTATTTGTTAAAAAAATGTGTATTGGTAGGATTGAAGTGACTCTTTTAATTATTTGCATTGGATAATTGAAGAATGTTTTTAATATATGTGATCATTAGATAAAGAGTAGAAAAAAAAATCATACGTGTGGTCATTAGTAGATAGAGTTTATGGCGAGGCAGTATATATATTTAAGAGTGGAATGATATAGTGTGTCCGTTTGGCAACGAATTAGAGAAGTACTTTTACATAAGTCAAAGTAAATATATGAAGGAGATTATCTCATTTTGCGGAAAAGCACTGTTGAACGTGGTTTTGGGTATGAGATAAGCGTTGCCAAATAAGCACAATGTTCACTTTGATGTCCAAAAGTTGGGGATGGGAAGCTCTGTGGGGACTCTGTGCGGGTAAGCCTACGGTGAACACAGGCATGAAATGCTTGGTGTGTACATGCAAAGAGCGAAGATAGTGCTCACCCTAAACGGCATTCCACTAACCGTCGTTTACATATTCTGCAAACAAATCCTGCTCTTGATCGGCGAATCCACGGCTCTCTCATCGGCGGCCGCCGCCATCTTCGTGTATGGCCTGATCCCGCAGATCTACGCTTATGCCGTTAACTTCCCCATCCAGAAGTTCCTTGAAGCGCCGAGCATTGTGGCTCCCAGCACTTTCATCTCAGCGGCCACGCTTGTGCTTCACATGGCTCCTGAGCTGGCTGGTGATCTACAAGTTGGGCATGGGCCTCATTGGGGCCTCTCTGGTGTTAAGCCATCCTGGTGGATCATAGTGGTAGCCCAGTTTTTGTACATTGTTGGGTCCATGAGGTGTAAGCACACGTGGACCCGGCTCAGCTGCAGGCCTTTTACGAAGCTGTCGGCGGCTTCCGCGGTCATGCTATGCCTTGAAATTTGGTATTGGCCGTTTAGTAATAAGGTAGAGAAGTACTTTTACGTAAATCGAGATAAATATGTGAAGGAGATTATCTTATTTTACAAAAAAATACTATTAAACTTGCGCTTGAGCTCCTCATAAATTCAGCCAAACAGAACTTATTGATTACTTAATACTATTGAATATACGTGAAGTATAAAAGTTGTTCATTAAAAAAGGGTAAGAAAGTTGCTGACAGGTAAAGTAGAAATGTTATTAACTATAAAGATCGAGTTAACAAAATTTAATGTCTTTATTAATTTTAATAAAATATGTTAAAAATGCCTTTAATAAGATAGGAGAATTTGCTTTGGCGGCGCAAGAAGATGGGGGCAAATAAAATTAACACATTATGGAGAAGTACTTTTACGCAAGTCGAGGCAAATATGTGAAGGAGATTATCTCGTTTTACGAAAAAATACTGTTAAACGTACTTTTGAATATAAGTTAAGCGTTACCAAACAATCACATTGTTGGCAAGATGAATTATTAGGGAGACTGTGTAAGTATGCTGAGCCATGAGGGTGCCATTAATTGCTTGCAAGCAAATACTCCATCATATGCATCCATTATTAAATACGCACAGCACTGGCTGTAGCTGGATCCTCTCATGCATATAACTTTCATAATATACTATCCTAGTAGCAGTTGACTATATATTATTCATTCCCACTCCAACTAATTATTTCGTCTCCTTCTATATATACTCACCAAATCTTGGTTAAAGTTTCAAAGGATAACTTGGTTAAAGCACTCTTAAATTTGCATCACTTCCCACTTTCATTCTCCATAAACTATTTTTAATTTTTTTATTGAAATGTGTTTACCAGGACATTAATTTATGGAATAACTCATTACACATTGCATTGTACCAAAATATGAGAAACAACTTACATTACGCCTTCTATAAGCTACTCCTTCCTGTCTTTTTTGCAAATTATATAAAACGAATTTTTAAAATTAATTAAAAGCAATAAATATATAAGAAATATAATAACTTAATAGTAAAATTATATATTCATATGAAAAACTTAACCATGCAACTTGTAAATACAGTAAAAAAAGTTTCTCAATCTTATAAATGGAAAAAGAGAGAGGAGTATTTTCCTCTCTTTAATAATCAAAATGTAAGCTCTTTCATTTTTTGTTGCCATCCAATATGGAAGTTCTTATATGGAGAGGTCTTGTGATGATGTCATAGATATTATATTCTCTGTAACAAGACAAATAGTAGCAAGTGAATATGCCAGAGATTGCATGGCGTATATGTAGTAGTACTATATACAATTAATCTTATCTCTTTATTACCATATCATTAAACTATCCCTTATCAATATTATTAAAGTTGATGAACATGGTTAATTAAAACTCTTCTTATGGATAAACATACATACAACTGACGAAGCTCAGGTGAACATGTTATTATTTCCAGGTCATGCCTCATCCATTTATCTCATGACAAAATTTTGGATCTATTATTTAAGCTCATCATCACCAACGTGGAGTCTATACTATACTCCCACTCCATCGGCGATCTTAATTTATAGGCTAAAATATACTTTTAGTCCTTTATGTTTGCGTCAGGTTTTATAGTCCTTTATGTTTAAAAAGTACACTTTTAGTCTCTCAAACTTAACGCCGTTAGTCTCTCTTAATGAAAATTGCTGACTCATCAAACTTAACGTTATTATTTTAAATCTTTTTTATTTTACACGATTTAAAATATCAAATTTATTATATTATTAAATTAAAATTAAAATGTGAGTATGCTTTATCAACGTTTTATTGCATAGTCATCAATTAAATTCGATAAATCATCAATTTCCGTTAAGAGAAACTAACGGCGTTAAGTTTGAGGGATTAAAAGTGCATTTTTTAAATTTAAAGGACTAAAATGAAACCTGACGCGAATATAAAGGACTAAAAGTATACTTTAGCCTAATTTATAATTAATACTACATTATTATTGATCAGACCTCACGCGTCAAGCTTCAACTTTCAAGTCTCATCTTCCATAGGATTCAAAATGATCATATCAAAAGAAAAATAAGAGTATGTATGATGTGTATTGAAAGGAAAATGATAAAAAAAAATTTTAAGGTAGTTCAGAAAGAAGATTGTTGGAGGTGTTGGTAATGAGGCTACGTAGATCAAGCGGTGGTTATGGAATAAGATTGAAAGGAATGCTCAATTGAGTCATAAAAAGAGACATTCGATTAACAATTTATGTAAAGATTTAATTATTGATAGTATACTGTGGTCAAACTTCAAAAGATCACATAACTACACGATTTAACTGGAAAAAACTTCCCAAATCCACTCATCTTATGTTCATTCAGATGAAGGAAAAGAAAAACCAGATTATGCAGTTCAATGTATTTGTATAGAATTAGACAGTACATGACAAAACGTCCAGTATTATAGTGTGTGCTGATCTAAGGAACATAGACACTATTACGGATCACAAAACAGACACGATCGAGATTTCACACACACACATATATATGTATGTATATATAAAAGCTGTATCCATTGTGTATCAAACGATCTGGTACATCAGAAACATATGAAACACAATGAGTACCAAACAGAATAATTAAGATGGTTTGAACAAAGGAGAAAGGCTAATGATATTCCTCCAAGTCTTCAAGTGAGACACGAGGCGTCCATGAAAGCTAGATTTAGCAGAAGAAACAGATGACAGAACCCTCTTCCTGAATCTCCTTATTAATCTCTTCCCTATTTTCACCTTCAGCTTCGATATTCTGATCCTCAACGACCACGACGAGGACGAGGACGAAGATGATGATGTTTTCGCTTTATTTCTTCGACAATAATCATATTCATCGGCTTGCTCCATCACTTTGTAGATCAAGAACTGTGCTCTTCTGTGCTTCATCTCTTCTGGGTCTTCCTTCTCCACCTTTGAGTAACCATACGGCTTCGTAATTGCCAGAGCCATTCTCGAAAATTTCTTATTTCAACGACAAGGCACAGAAAAGGGAGAAGATGATATATATGAAGCCAAGATGAAGGCTTTGAATTTGATATTTATAGTGGTTCCGAAAAATTAAATATTAGTGTATATATATTACTATATTAGAGATCTTTATTAACTATTCATTGCTCCATAGGGTTGGAGGTATGGGGCCGCATGGCATGTGGACTGTGGGGTGTAGACCAATGTTTTAATAGTGAAATAATGGAGGTGATGACTGATCTGTTCTTGAACTGGACTCTGCCTTATATCAAACTAATTAATAAATAATTACATTAAATATATAATGATGGTTATTTTTTAACTTCTATTTAGAAGAGGAATAAGAAGATAGTGATATTACAGTTCAATAGTAATAATATATAAAAAAATTTCAATTCAAAATATTATTAAATTCAGCATTGCTAGACCTACGTTTGATAAAATAGTAGTTTTCATTCATTTTGCTTTGTTTGCCGTAGAAAAGTATACTTACGTAAATCAAAGATAAAACTTTTTTCATATACTCATCTCGGAGACTGTAAATCACATGAAAAAAGTAACTTCTACTGTTAATCTAAACGAAACGAAAAGTCTTTTTGTACTACGTTAAAATATATATTAGTTCTTATAATTATTATCAACTGCCATTATTTCTACAGTTTAAGATAAAACTCTACTAATATATTTATTTTCTACATTTTAAAATTACATAAAATAAGTTACTCTAAATATTTACTGAGGTTGATTCCTCGATTGAAACAAAATACAACTCTAATTGAAATTGACCAAAATTTTGTGGATAAAAACCTCTACATTTCCTTCTGTCCACGATTTAAGTTACTTTATTTCCAGCTGTAAGAATTATTTAAGTGAAAGGTAATTGAGATTTATTTTTTAATTTTATCCCTATAACAAATATTTAAATGTTCCTTTCTTTAAAGTTTCATTGATTAGGGTAAAAGTGATTTTTTTTCAATTCAAGCTTTTGCGAGTTTCCCAAGAAAATTCCAATTTATTCCCATACTCAACACTTTGCTTCGGCTTCTTCTTTTTTGTTAATCAGGTCTCTGCATCGTGGATCAGCATTATTAAAATAATGTTTGATAAAGAGATTCACTCGTAAGATAGGATCAGATCCACAAATTCAGAATCACACATCGGGCATAGCAGCTACCCAATAACTAATAAAACAAAACGTTATTTTTGCATTTAATTTTTTATTTTTACCTTTCAAAAAATAATTCTTACATAATCATTAATTACATGTTATTGCATTTAAAGTCAACTAATTCGGTTTTAATGAATTTAAAGGAGAACACTCATAGTACAGCTTGACGGGCAAATGCGCACCAGCAGAAAATAAGTAATACCCGAAGTTCATTAATTTGAAAATATTAAGAAAATTAAATTAATTATTTTAAAGTATTTATATTTCTTTTTCTTCCTCAAAACTAATCTGTCTACTTATAAATTAATATATAATCTAAGGGATCATGTGACATATGATATAATTAAGTAATTTATTAACCTTTTTTTAATCTTTTAATTTCAAATTAGTCAATCAGGTCTCGTATCAATAATTGATGGTGGTAATTTAATTTGGTTAGCTAAAATTGATAATTACCACAATGATTTCATTCATGATCATTATAATTATTAATTATATAGCCATGTGTTATTAATATTTAAATAGGGTTCCTTAATTGACCGCAATAATTGGCAATTAAATATTGATCCAAATGCAGGTGATGGGTCAACAATATGAACTACGGCATTGAATTATTGTATACACATTATGTATATATTGTATCATCATGTATTTTTTTTTCGACGTCAGAAACCAAATCAAAAAAGAAAAAAGAAATTAGAACTGATTGTATAAAGATGTGATATGTGAATGGGGTTTTCATAAATCAACGACATAGAAGCATCCATTTCATTAAATTTTGCTAGCTTCCATTTCCATCATCACAACATCACTTAGGCACCTTGTTGTCGTACCAAGATTAAAGGTAGGATTGCATGTGGCTTGCTCAATATGAACCAGACCAAATTTCCACGCGTTTCTGCAGCATCTTTGAAACTTTTTTTTTTCTCCTCTAAGAACATGCACCCTTTTATTGGTTCGAGGTGCTCAGGGAGTATCTTTTTTGCGAGGATTCAAACTAAATTCACCACAGTATGAGAATAATAAATATCTTCAACAAGACTCAACCCCCATTGATAGCATTTTTAAAACTTAATTATCAGAATGTGGCGTCAATGATTATGATCCATGTTAGTCGAAAGAACTAATGGAAAAAAATTATATAGAAGGGAAGAATAACATTAGCGGGAGCTAGAATACCAGATTGAGAAGTAAATTTCTAATACGCACAGCCACACATTCTAAGACATGAATAGTGATTACGCATGTGACCCCTTCTGCTTAAAGAAGGATTTGATCAAAATGTGGAGTTTGGGACAAAAAATATTTTTTTCGACATATCATAATAAATATAAGCTGCTATTATCGATTATTAATATGTTTGGATCAATGCTTTACTTTGGTTCTATATGAACTAGATTGCTAGTGCAAATTTCAGCAAGAGATTAATTTAAAAGAGACTTTGGGTCATCAATAGCTAAAAAAGGAATTTAAATGCTATGAATGTAGTATGAATGTAACGCTAGACGGAAAATTGAGATTGTATTGATGAAATTGTTAAAATATAGTAAGAGTTTAAATAGACTAGAATATGGAGAGTAGCAGAGCGTGAGAAAGAATAATGGGCAATAGGATGTACAAAAACTGTTTATAATGTGAGATATAACATGAATAAATAAGTGGTCTTCACCCTCTCGTCGCACGTTCAGTCTATCTAATGATCTCATAAAATCTAGGGGTGATGGATGCTGGATATGTGGATCTAACTGTCTACCCCAAAATCTGGGGGATGCTGATGACAAATTTAACTGGAAAGTCTCCACATGTCCCCTCACTGTGTGACCGTTGCACCTTCAATTAAATCATGTCTTCCTATGGACCTGCGAACTTGATCTCAGACTAGTCTAACCCAAAATCATTTTTGTGCATGCATAGATAACTAAATTAAAGAAATTAAAAAATTGGTTAAATTAGTTATTTCTTAAAAAATGTGTTAATCTAACCATTTACATTAGAAATTAGCTATGATAATGAAAATCTCTTCTAATATGTTTGAAAAACAGTTTTAAAATTTTTTTTAAAAAAATATATTAGGAACTGAAACAAACTCCTAATCAGCTTAGCTCCTAGGTTTATGGGTTAGGGGAGGAGTAATAAAGGATCACATTCAATTTAGTTTTTCTTCGTACAAAAAAGCTTAAGTTGGCTTCTAGAGATTCATCACAGCCAAGGCAAACCTCCATACTTAAATAACGCTTACACAGGTATTTACAGTTTACTCGTCCACCAACGATTCGAACTCACGATAATGTAAGTTTGTAAAACAATTCCTTACTAACAATAATCTTTGTTAGTTACCAATTGCTGAATATTCTTATAGAGTGACGAAGAAGATGGGAAGAGAAGTGAAAAAAAACGTTGCAAATTCCTCAATCTAGTGAGGAGGAAGATATTTTGATGCAAAGCTCAAAGAAAGTTAAGAATGATTTGAGGTTCACTGAGTTTAACAATCTTCAAGGAGATTGGCCTTTATTGGGAGGCATTTCTAGCTCTTATCAGGAAGGGGGGACGTCTTTCGTGGAGAAACTTAAAGGAACTACAAGGAATGAAGATTTGAACGAATATGAAGATAATGACATGCTATCCGATGACTCCTTCTCTGATAAATCCCAGAGTAGTAGAGGTGTCAAGGATGAGGAACCTTTATGTATTACTGTGGAAGATTCTAATAGAAACTTTCCAACATTCTCCTTCTCTGATAGGATGAAAAAGATGCTATATAAGTCTTGGAAATCAGCAGTGATTGTTAAACTGCTTGGAAGACAAATTGGGTAGAAGACTTTGGTTCAAAGGCTTCAGATGATGTGGGCTAGGAAAGGAATAATTAATGTAATAAATATTGGTCATGAGTATTTTGTTGTTAAACTCTCCAACAGAGAAGATTTTCTTAATGTACTGACAGGAGGGCCATGGATGATCTTTGATCATTACCTGATTGTTCAACCTTGGGAGCCTAGTTTCAAATCTCATTCAGCAACAATTAGTAAAGTGGTGGTGTGGGCAAGGATTCCAAAGATCCCTATGGAATACTAGATGAGGAAGCTTTAACTGTTATAAGTAATAGGATTGGTAAAACTTTGAAAGTGGATATGAATACCTCTTGCCAACTACGTGGTCATTTTGCTAGAATTTGTGTGCTGGTTGAGTTGGGGAAGCAACTCATGCCTGGGTTTATTCTGGATGGAGAAGAACACTTCTTAGAATACGAAGGCCTGCACCTTCTTTACACAAGGTGCAGGGTTTATGGACACAAGAATGACTCTTGTTCTTCGAAGAATGCTAATATGGCATCAGATGAGGCAACAAAGGAGGGTGGTGTCCAAGAAAAGCAAGGAAAGAAGGATAAGGAGTCTGTGAGGGCTTCTGAGCAATGGAGAATAGTGGAGAAGCTCCGGTACTGGAAAATCAAGGAGAGGAATGGAGATCAATCTACAGCAGGGAGAGAGGGATCACGCTTCAACGTTCTAGTTGACGTGGCACAGGATAGTTAGCCTGATCAACTTGATATGCCTGCTACAAAAGAGATTTCAACGCTTGGGAGGAGGCAGGAAAGGAGGGCATCAGGGTCAGTCCATATGCAGACCAGTTGGGGTGATAGTAAGAGAGCATAAAGAAGGATGGTCAGAGCAGCCCTATGAAAGGGACAGCTATGGAGTTGCAAAATGCGCTAGGTAATAGGGTAAGTCGCCATGGCAGCCTAAGAAGGGCAGAGAAACGATGGAGGGAAGAAACAAAGTTAACCAGGAAGCATGGAGGACCAGTTTTGTTGCTGACCATGGGTGATGCAGTCGAGACTCATGATGTGACTAAGGCAGGTGATGCTGACGATTTGGCGACGCTGGTAGAGACGACTGAAATGGACACTAAAGTGAAGATGGAGGCAGGCAAATGCGATATGCTGGGCCAAGCGCGTGACATGGAAGCTGACGCGTTGGACCAGGCGCGAGACTTGGACATTAACTCGTTGGGCTGTAACTTGCAAGACCCAAGGGACTCACACGTCCTCTCCAGCGCAGACACGTTGGGTCCCTTGTAAGAGGTGCATGTGGAAAATGGGAGTTAAGGAATTTAAATCTTGTCCTTAAAGGTCCAAATCCTAGTCTAATCTTTTTATCTGAGACTAAGTGCAGCAACCCATCCCAGTTTCCTATGTTCAGCAAATTGGGTTTTGATTAAATTAGATTTATCCCAAGTGAAGGCAGGTCTGGTGGATTAATTGCTGCGTGGAAATCAGATTCAATTTCTGTTAACATAATTGAGGAGAATAAACAATTCTTTCACTGTGAATGCTTTATGGATGGAATTCCCAACTTTATAATCACAGCTGTGTATGCTATTCCTCACTCTAATTTTAGAAAGTTGCTTTGGGAAAGACTTCAAATTATGGGTAGAGGCATCTCTCGGCCTTGGATTGTGTATGGTGACTTTAATGATATCAGTTGCTCTAATGAACGTGTCGGAGGTTCTGCTCCAAACTTAGCCCGTATGAGTTGAGTTCCTTTAATGACAGAATTTTGGCTTGCAATCTTACCGATCTGGGGGCAGTTGGGCCAAGATTTACTTGGAAAGGCCCTCTTCTGCCAGGTTGCACAAGGTTATATGAAAGACTTGACAGGGCTCTAGTTATTCACATCTGTTAGCTCATACTAAATTTTCAGATTGTTTGATTGTTTCTTTAAGGTGTTGCCTCGTACTAAATTTTCAGATCATAACCCTTTGATTCTTTCCTTGGGGCTGGAATCTCGAGGCTATTGTGAATCTCGGCCGTTTCAATTTGAAGCTATGTGGCTGGCTCATAGTGAATTTCAATCTTTCCTTGCTAATTGTTGGGAAGCAAATGGTGATTTGGATTCAAATATGAATAATCTGAGAGTGATGTGGCCTGATTGGAATAGAGATGTATTCAGACATGTTGAAAGAAGAAGAAAAATATTTTGGCTCGTTTGGATGGCATTCAAAGATCGTCTTCTTATCCTCTGGAGAGAGAATTACAGCAGGAGTTAGAGGAGGTTCTTAAATTAGAGGAGATAAAATGGTTCCAAAAATCCAGGTCTGAATGGATCACTCAAGGAGATCAGAATACAAGATATTATCACTTGAAAACTAATTCTTGGAGAAGAAAAATAAAATCCGCGCTCTAAGAGATGTTAGTGGTGATTAGGTGGAGAAGGAGGAAGATTTGAAGAATCTGGTGACCAGATATTTTCATAATTTGTTCCAGAATGAGGAAGGTGATCCCTTAGCGTTAAGTTTGGGTACTAGCTTTCTTGCTATTGACTATTCTATTCTTGCCCAAATGGGTAAGTCGCCGAGTGTTGAGGAAATTTGAGGGGTGATCTTTGATATGAGACCGTTTAAGGCTCCCGGCTATGATGGCTTTTCTCCGGTTTTCTTCCAAAGGAATTGGGGCACAGTTGAAAATGCTATTTGTAATTTTGTTAGGGCGGTTTTCGAGGGCCATATGCAATTAGCAGAGGCGAACAAGACTTTAATTGTCCTTATTCCCAAGAGAGAGAATCCTGAGCGGGTGGAGCATTTCCGCCCTATATCCTTATGTTCTGTGCATTACAAATGCATCACGAAGATTATTGCTAAGAGGCTAAAAAGAATAATGAACGATGTTATATCTCCTTTTCAGGCGGGGTTTATTCCAGGCCGCCACATCCAGGATAACATTATTATTAGGCAGGAAATTCTTCATACTATGAATAGATCGAGAGGAAGGAAAGGTTTTATGGCTCTCAAAATTGATCTTGAGAAGGCTTACGATGGGGTCAATTGGTTGTTCATGAGGAAGATTCTTCAAGAGATAGGATTCGAGGAGAACTTCATAAACTTGCTCATAGAATGTATTTCCTCTACCTCCTACAATGTTATGTGGAATGGATCATATTCTGAATTTTTCACCTCGAAGAGGGGTCTTAGGCAGGGAGACTTGATTTCCCTTTTTTTTATCCTTTATATGGATAAACTTTCCCATATTATCAGTGATGCGGTGGACACTAATCTCTGGCAACCCATACAAGTTGCTAGAGAGGGACCTTCCATTTCGCACCTTATGTTTGCTGATGATCTTCTCCTTTTTGGGGAGGCCACAGAGAATCAGATCTCAGCCATGATGTCTTGTCTAGATAATTTTTTGCCAGGCTTCAGGAGCAAGGGTTAACAAAGAGAAATCATCCATCTTCTTCTCTAAAAAAGTGTCAGCAAGGATGAGAGGGAAAATCCAGAGCATTGCGAGAATGAAGATTTCAACGGAAATTGGAAGATATATGGGCTTCCCTCTTTCTAAGAGAAGAAAACCAACGAAAAAATTCCAATTCATCATCGATAGAGTTAGATCCAAGTTATCTGCTTGGAAAGCCAACTGCCTCTCGGTTGCAGGAAGAATCACTCTTGCAAAATCGGTGCTTAGCTCTTGTCCTCTTTATCCATTGCAAGTGGCTAAGGTTCCAACGGCCATTTATCATGAGGTAGAAAAGATTCAACACAATTTCATTTGGGGATAAGAAAATAGGAGAGCTTTTCACACAGTGGGATGTGAGATAATTACCCTACCAAAAACTCATGGGGGCCTTGGTTTTAGGAAATTGCAATCGTTAAATTGTGCCTTTGCGGCTAAATTGGCTTGGAACTTTCTTCTGGGAAATCGTGGCTTATGGGCTGAGGTTTTGCAACATAAATATATGCTCAGAAGTGAGCAAAACCTTTTTTACTCTAAGCCAGGTGATTCTAGTTTATGGCTTTTATCTGAGCAAAAGAAGCTGGTTGAAGATGGTGTTAAATGGTAGGTAAAGAACGGGAATGTGGTGAAATTCTTTTATGATCATTGGTTAATTCCGGGGAAGGCGATCAAAGATTTGTGCACCAGACCTCTTTCACAGATAGAGGAAAGCTCCACAATTGCAAAGTGGGTAGTCAATGGTAGATGGGACTACTCTCGCCTGAATAGATTGGTGAAGGGAGAGGTGATTATCAGTTTACACTCTGCTATCCCTCCTAAACCGGACGCCAGCAATGATTTTATTGTATGGGGCCATACAGCTGATGGGAATTTTTCAGTGAAGAGTGCCTATTGTTCTCTTGAGGTTAGCCCTCCAAATATGTATTGTCTAGTGTATAGGCAGATTTGGAAGTGGAAGGGAGCCGAGAGAATAAAGTTTTTCCTATGGAAGACTTTCATAACAGGTTGCCAACGAACGCTAGGAGGAGCAAATGGGCAAATGTGACGCCAGTGTGCCTTTATTGCAAAGAAGGACAGAAAGATACTTTACATATTTTTCGGGATTGCCAGTATGCTAGGTATATTTGGCTCAAGACAGTCAGTCCTTCTAACATCACAGCTTTCTTCTTATGTGCTCTTTGCGATTGGTTCGCCGTGAATTTGAAGAGGAGCTTGGGTTCGGGGTTCTCCTCTTGGGACCTTTTTTGGGGAGTTGCGTTTTGGAGTCTATGGAAATGGAGGACTAAGGAGGTCTTTGATGCTAATTTTCTTAAGCCTCCTGATCCTCTCAATAGAATCCTGGCTTCTTGGAAACTTTCTGTGCATAGTAGTGATATTTTGCAGGTGCAATCTGTAGCAGAAGTCGGTCAGCCAGATCGATGGTTACCACCAGAGGATGGATGGGTTAAAGTCAACGTGGATGGAGCGGTGGCGTAAAGCTCCCTTAAGGCTAGATGCGGCGGAGTCATGAGGAACCACTTCGGTTCATGGATTATGGCATTTACTAAAACTTTGGGTCGTTGTGAGTCTCATGATGCGGAGGAATGTGCTGTTTATAGAGGTCTCCTGATGGCATGGGATTATGGCTTCAAAAGAGTAATCATGCTAGTTTGCTTGTTGATACCATTAATACAGGTTCAAATGATACAAACAAAGGTTTGTTGTTTTCGAAGAGCATGAAACTCATCGAAAGGGAGTGGAATGTTATTGTTCAGTATGTGCCAATGGAGAAAAACCGTTTGGCGGACGCTCTTGCGAATGAGGCTATTTTGTCTTCCTCTATTTACTTCATGTGCCCGCAACACCTTCAGGAGGTGTGCTTGTATGATCTTGGGGTCAATACCCCCACTTAGTGTTCTATTTGTAATTTGTACAAAAGAAAACAAGAATCTTTGTTCCTTCATTCAATTCAGTTTTAGTTGGGGCATTCAGAGTTAATTTCCCAAACTCAATCAAGACATAGCGGTTTGACAAATCTTTTTCATTTTTTCCCCATTGATACATAGAAATTGTGATCAAATATTATATTATCAAAAATTCAAAGCCCACGATCCTAAGATCGTCTTCTTGAACAGATATTGATTTTACATAATTTTTTTCTGATTACATTTGTTTTGTTGGTGATACAATTTTTTTATGAATGCCAAGCAACCAGTAACCACACTCATTATGACTCAAACGGTCTGTTATTTTCCATTGCATCCACTTCTTTACTATGTCATTATTAAATTATTTACAAGATAGCTTAATAAAGTTTAAAGTTTTTTTTAAAGTTTAAAGTTTTTTTTAATTCCAGGAAAACAATAGAAATAACTATCCAACTTTATGGCATGAAAATTATAGGTTAGCATCTACCTTATAAACAAGTGTTATATTTTCTAAATATAAACCCTAATAAATAAACCATGAGGAATTTCAATCAAACTAACTTATTAACACATTGTATTAGGAATAAATTTGACGAAAAATATTGAAATATACAACTTGGCATCCATGAATTTGGCACCCAACCACTGCATCAGGTACAGAGGGAGTAGGAACTTCCGTTAATTTATTGCAAGGGCAAGCAAAATGCTACAGAGAAAATAGGCATTCAACAAACTACTCCATATAATTGACGAGATTCATTTCACATGATCTACCAAAATAGTTAAAAGATACACATAACAAAAGTTCTCCATAAATAACATGGATACAACATACAGAACAATACAAGTAATGGGCGAGTAATTCACAAATATTTATGATCGAACAATAAAAGTTTAAAAGATGAAAGTAGGAAAATACTCGCAACAAGTCAATATAGGGTGGATATAACAATCCGGTTCAAATAAGATAATAATGGTGTCCATGATCAAAGGACACGAGCTAGAGGTAAGAGAGAAGAGGTGGGTCACTCCAATAGTAAAGTATAAATACGATTACACATGCCTAAAATGCAAGGTGTCTGTCTGCCTTCTTCCTTTCTTAGCTATATCCCATTTGCTGTTGTTGCTGTTGTGGTTGATAGTTAGCATAACCTGGATAGCTTCCATACATGTTAGGATCCTGTGTAGCAGCAGGCGGGTATCCGTAATTCTCATACCCTTGAGCATACCCATAATATCCACCATACTGACTTGGATCCGGTTGAGCCTGAAGATTACCAACAAAAGCATTCAACGCATCAGACGATAACGCTCAATATAAAAAAACAATATGATGGCAAAGTGAAATCAGTAGATTGTTATTACCTGTTTGTTTGAAGGACTGCGTCCCCATGAAAGACGGACATTTTGTCCACCTAACAGTGTTCCGTTTAGAATCCGTAGAGCCTCTTCGGCACAGCTCCTGATGCGTGAATAAAGTGTGTGACTCAATCAGACAGCTTGCCACATGCTTGGAAGATGTTCAAGAAGATAATTGAGAAAATCAAATTACCTATCAGCGAACTGGACAAATCCACATCTCTTGCCTGCAGGAATCTTCACATGTATTAATTCTCCATACTGGCCAAAAACTTGCCTCAAATGATCATCTGTAACATTAGGATCCAAATTGCCGACGAAAATCTACAGCAGGAAAAAAAAAGATGTCATAAACAAGCAGGGAAGAAAGTAACTTCTGTGTTGCGAAGAAATACGCACAGTTGTATTATTTGGATCATTCTCGTTCTGTGACCCTTGAGGACTCTGATAGGAAGCTGCAAGTTCAAGGTAGAAGAGAAATAA
>JANTPZ010141170.1:5985-30009 GCA_025593235.1 Vachellia pachyceras | reverse complement strand
CACATTTTACAATGCATTTAGTCATAATCATACACCAAATCATGTTCTAAAACACATTAACAGAACATAGAGGGTAAACAAATAGATCTAAAGCATAATACTCTTTAGATATTTCCAATACAATTATTGACTATTTATTTTCTTATTCTTTTAAAGTATTGGTTCTTGTTCAACATAAATCTTGTTGTTCTCTTTACTGCATCAACCCACATGGTTGGTAATGTGAATATGCCTGCAGCTCTAACTGCTGGGCGTGCACGCTTTAATCATGACATTCACATAGAATTCTACAGTTTCATTATCAGTTATGCTGTTGACATAGCTCCCAATGATTCCTCATGTATATATTTATATTCTTAACTATGATTGTTCTCGTTGCATACCATATTCGGCTATTGTTGCAGCCATGGCCCGGGAAAAAGGGTTGGTCTACCTCCTCATCAAAATCTCGAAGTTTTAAATTGAATGAGAACGATGATTTAGGACTTGGGTCGGAGCAGACCTTTTGAGGTTCCTCTTAACCTCCCTTAAGGTTTTAATTAGGATCCTCTTCGGGGTCTCTCTCAGGTTCCCCATGAGGATCTTCCTCAAGATTCTCCTCAAAGTCCTCTTCAAACAGTTCCTCCTTAAAATCCTCTTCATTTTTTTTATTAAATTCAGGATCCTCGTTATGAACATGTTAATCAACATATTCAATGTACACTAGTCCTTTATACAGTGTTTCAGTGCTTTCTAAGATTCATTGTACCATTATTTTTCAAGAAAAATGGATTTGAAATTAATACGTTGAAAAATTTTCAACAAATCCTTAAGTAAGCACTGATTTTCGTCAAAAACAGATCCTGAATTGAATTAAAAAATAGATAAATTATATATCAAAATGAAGCTCTTGAATTTTAGGATTTTTAGAAACAAACCATGTCTCATTTGGAGGTCTCACACGCTCTCACGCGCCCCGAGAATATTAAATACTGAAAAATTTGAAAAATGGGATATTCCCACTTTCGGGCGTGGCGCGTGTAATCCACGCACCGCCTTTCCGCCGTCGTATTGTGACACGCGCTGGACCGTTCTACTCCACTCACCGTCGTGGTTCTGATGAGGTAGTCCACGTGTCCATTGGATGTGCCAAGTGGCCTCACTCGCCACGTGGCCCTTTTTTCCTTTTAAATAATATATTTTTTTAAATTCAATCATTATTCTTAATTAATTTTTTAATAATTTTTTTCTATTTTTTTTGGACTGGGCCTCTCTGGCCCAGCTCCCCTTTTTTTCTTTTCTGATTGGGCCTCTCTGGCCCAATCCAAACAAAACTTTTTTTTTGTCCTTTTTTTGGGATTGGGCCCTCGGCGGCCCAAAATTTTTTTTTAAAATTCCGAAAAAAACAATTTGAAATGGTCTAAGCCAGATTCGAACCCGCGACCCCGCCGTTGGGAAACGGTCGCTTGACCACGCGGGCTGGGCCGCCTTTTCGGATCAAATATCCGAAATAAATATTTAAATAATTAATAGGACCGTTTCCAGATGTCGGGTTACCCTACCGACCTGGTTCGCTGCCGCCGACCCGGTTTCGCCTCCCCTCAGCCACCGCTGCCCCCCTTTTTTTTTTAATTTTCGCCGGTTACTATTCATCTAATGCATTTTTCGTCCATATCTTCACCATCCGAAGTCCGTTTTTCACGTTTTAGGTGTCCATTTCATCGTTTCGATGAGATCTACACAATGGGAGTACTTTTGCAGCCTAATTCTTGCTCTTTTTCTGAAAAACGTGATGGAATTCGTAACTCATTTTTCCTCCGTAACTCCGTCATCCGGTTTCCGTTTTGCGCGTTCTTGGTGTCCACGTTCTTGTCTCGAAGAGCTCTACACTACGGACAATTTTTCTAAATCTAAAACGCATGTTTTATGTGGACCGAGATTTATATCTACGTTTTTGGGTTCACTTTCCCGTTTCGTTTTTCATTTTCTGTGTTTTGGGAGAGAGGCTATATGATTTCAAACCATATATAAACATACAAATCACAGATATGCTTGAAATCTGAACCGAAAAACAAAACAACATGCTATACAAGAAAGCAAGAAATATACATACACATATATATCTCAACGAACATGCTTGCGGAAATTCTTAAACAATAAGTAAAATTGCCTCAGGAA
Organism: Vachellia pachyceras; assembly: GCA_025593235.1. Lineage (NCBI taxonomy): Eukaryota > Viridiplantae > Streptophyta > Magnoliopsida > Fabales > Fabaceae > Vachellia > Vachellia pachyceras. The sequence goes on along the minus strand of JANTPZ010141170.1, from coordinate 27,852 downwards.
CCTATAAGCTCTGATACCACTGAAGGATTTCGGGCATACCTGGAGATGCCGAATTACGAATCTGCAGATACCCACGAGGAATTTGGATCACAAGTATGGATCCGAATATGAGACATAGCAAAAGCACAGAAGGCAAGAGGAGAGGAGATGAGAGGATTCTCTGCAAGAGAAAAGGGAAGAGAGAAAACTTGTTTTCTCTGTGCGTTATATCTGCCGCCTTTGGGGAGCCACTTCCCCCTTCTTATAACTTCCCACTAGGGTTTAGGTTTACGCATTTGACCTAGCCCATGGACTTGGGCCTAATCCATCAAGGGTGGCCCATATTCCAACATGGACAAAAGCACACTATACCTAACTATACATGCTTAATGAATCCAGACTTTCACAAGTTTAGTTTTTTTTATTAGATTTTAATCCTCATTCAGAAATAAAATAAGATCGGGCGTGGCAAATGTTTTTTTAACACTTCTAAGGTGATATGGAGCAACAAAGGCTTGTGATACTCACCTCTCTTTCATAAAATTTTCTTTACAAAAATTGGACTGTTAATATTTTGATCCCTAAACTTTTGATCAAGTTATAGCTCAGTCCCTGCATCCTGATTCAGTATAACTCAATTCATATCATTTTAATTCAATTACAACTCAGTCCATAAACTTTGACTCACTACAACTCAGTTCATATAGTTTTAATCATTTTATAATTTAACCAATGACTTTTTATTATATATATAATTTATTTTCTAAAATATAAGGACTAAATTATAAAATGGTTAAAACTATAGGGACTAAGTCACATTAAATCAAAATTCAGATATTGAGTTGCAACCAAGTTAAAACTATAGGGATTGAATTGAACCATTCAGAGACTGAGTCACCACTTGATCAAAACTATATAGATCAAAAGACTAATTTTTTTCAAAAATATTTTTATATTATAAGTTTATGATATCATATAACATATTTTTATTAATGTAGTTTCTTAAACTAGTTTTTAATCTTCATTGAGAAATAAAATAAGGTGTTGCGTTTTTTTATACAAAAAAAATAGCAACCGTTTTTTTTAAAAAAAAACTTAAGTAATAAAATAATTTATACTGCATGTGCGCATTGAATAATAAATGCAGGACAAAGTAAAATTGCATGACACGATAAATATATTGGATAAAAAACTGGAGTCATATTATTAATATGCCAACAAAATAAACCAAGTGGGGAATAAATAGATCGAGAGAGCATATATTTATCATTTAACGGACTCCTTAAAATCTCAATAAATACCAATGTCTGCCTAAAGAAATTTTAGTTTGGAAAAAAAAATAATTGGGATGAACTTTTTCGTGTCTCTTTCTGAATTCAATACTACAATACAAAGGAAACATTTATTTAATTACAAACATCACCAAAGATAGATTTACTCATAAAGTTCCATACATATATAAAAGAACCATACAAGCATACATAACTATCCATGTGTCCATGCAAACCTTTTAACACTAGGATGCATGGAACACACAATACTGTTCATAAACGTACGGATATGAATATTATTACTTTTTTTTTTGGTACGCATGAATATTATTACTAATACTTCAGAAACATAACAAGAGCTAGTTGTTGGGCTTCTCAGGATCCTCAAGACTCACTGGGCGGAACCAGGTTTTCTCCTCCAACACCGATTCGGCTCCGGCATCGGAGGTGGAGTGGAAGCTCCGGTCCCCGCCGTTGGTAGGAGGGGGAGGACCGGCTTGCTCGGCGGCGGGCCCAAAGACCCCAGTTTGTGGGTGTGGGGCCCAGTACTTGTCTGATTGGGCTGCCTGGATCACATCGTCAGGGACCGCACTTGGTCGAACAGGGTCGTCCACATTCTTCTCATACAACGAGCTGTATGTAGCTCTTCTGCTGCATCAATCCATGAAAAAAAACAATATATTATACAACCTAAATCATCTACTCTTTTTTACCTGCGAATAATAAATTGTATATGTTGGATTTCAACTATAATTTGTATCAAATGAAAATTTAATAATAGACAAACGATATCCTTAAAAAAAACACACACACACACACACACACAAACTCACTCTTGATTATGCTGTGAGTCTGTAAACTGTGATATTCCCAACGTTTTCTTAGATGGGAATAATATACAAAACATTCATCTTCAATTTTCAGGAATTGTTTTGGTACTAGGTAGGGAGGGGTTTGGAGGCGAGAGAAAATTTTTTTCTGTTAGATTTAAAAAAAAAATTAGAACAATGGGTTACAAATTTGTAATTAATTTTTCTCACTTTGTTATCTTACATTTACTTTTTATTAAAATCTTATAACCCCACATCTATATTTTTTTTAAATTTCAGCTCATAAGAATTTCCCCTCCCCTCTGAATCTCTGATACCAAATAGGCAAATAGCCACTCCACGATTATAATAAAAAAAATAAAGAAATCTATAAGTTCTGATTAGTTCAAAAAATTCAGAACACTGTTCAACGCAGTATCTGATAATAGAGGTCATACAGTACCCTATACGACAAATACCTAACCTTACAGAAGTTCATAATTGTTTGGTCTTCTGGTAAGGTAGGCACCTAGGCATCACAAAATAAGACCACCCTTTAAAACACACGTTTGGGTTTATCGTCCAAAAATCTGAAAATGTACATGTTCGGCAGGGTTGCTGATAGAAAGTTACTGAGAGAAAAGAGCTTGCAGATTTTGAAATGATTTTACGGATTTCAAAATAATTTTCCAAATATCAAGATGCTTTTTACGGATTTCAATATGTTTTTTGTCTTCACTTACATGCGCAGTTGGAAAAAAGGTTTTAATGTGCCATAAATTACCTTCCTGGCATAAATGGATACATCCTCCTTTCAGAAATTATCATGTCGAAGACACTAAATATGATAACATCTAACAATTGGATTTAAACTTAGTGAAACTTGCCCTCTAACTAGAGCCAACAGATTATTATACTATCAAGAATAGTGGTCACGTGATAACGACCACCACATTTTTGGCAATTAAGAAAATTAGGCAGAGCCTGGGCCAAACGTGGGACAGCGGTCACCGGCCATCTTATCTCCTCTTTAAAGAAAATTGGCTACTCGCCCATTACATGATTTTATGATTAAAATATATATCTCTAAATATTTAATATGTGTGCCTTTTAGCAATTCTGTACATTTATATTTGTATTGAACTACGTACATTTTTTTATGTAATCTTTTACAATCCCATACAAAGGCAAAGGTTAACCAAGTTTTATCAGTGAAATGAGGTAGGATAATAAAACTTGATCAAGCATATCACTTACCAGTTACCACTAAAGCTAAAATTAAAACTACAAAGGAAGGACAAGAATATCGAAAGAAAAGCAGATGAAATGCTAACAAAAATCCACCCGCACACACATGGAACCAAACAAAACTCAACATACAGCAAGAGCCGGAGAAGAAGAAGAAGAAGAAGAAGAAGAAAAGAAAGAGGAAAGAGGGGCAGCTGATAATGATATGACCAAAGATATTTTTTTTGGAAGGAGACAATCACAAAAGAATATTAACACGTTGCGTAGATCCATAAATGTTAACCAGATGTGATAGAGGATATTTTATCCTTTTAAGAATCCCAATGAATTCAACACGTTGGATAAAGTGACGATTCCTATGACTCTCTAAGACGAAAAGCGAATTCACAGGATAAGCACTACACCTGGAACAAGCCTACTCGGCACTTGTATATGATATTATCCATCCTTTATGGATGAGTCATTGTCTGTTGATGTCCATTTATATGGACACCCCTAATCTGGGACATATCAGGGACTTGAGGGCGTAGTTGGGAAAATTATAATTATACTGTTTATTGTTCATTTAATCTCGTCAACCATGAAAAGGAGGAATATTGATTAATATAACTGACACTATATATGATTTTAAAATTTTAAATATAAGACCAATTCAGAATTACATGAACCTGATTAAAAGCTCGTAAAGTTCATTTGAGAATAATTTTTACGGAGTTTAAGATAAAACTTAAGTTTTAAAGAATAGATTATGGGAGAATAACTTTTAAAAACCAACTTTCAAAACCTAGGTTTTGAAAGGTGATTCGTGTTTGAAAAGTTATTGGCTTTTATGGAGTTCGAGGCAAAAAATAAGCAAGAAAGAGAAAGAAATAAAAAAGAGTAAGGTGAAAATTTATTAGAAGAGATTGTGTGATTTGACAGGAAAAGAGCATTTTCAAAATCCAGATTTCAAACATAGATTTTATCTTCAAACTAGCTTTTCTGAACCATGTGAATATTTGGATAAAACTTAGGTTTTATAGTAAAACCTGAATTTTAGAAGTGATGCGAAACTATCCTTAAATATTATATATAACTGCATATTAGACATTAAATATATTTGCCCCAGTCTACTATTGCTATTTACCACAACTGTAATTGTTTTTCTTTTATCACTCCTCATGCCCTAAATACATAAGCCCCTTTATAGTGTGCGGGTCTGCGGGAGTACAATTACTTATCTAACCATTAATGGGCTGAAATCAAAACTCATGCCAAAATACTCAAATTTTCTTAATCCTAAATTACAAAAAGCAGACAAATGAACAAAACTAGAGGTGCATGTCAAGGAATAAAAAATGGTAAGGATGGGAAATTGAGATCATTTTTTTTAAGAGAACGATACAAGCATAGGGGTAGACGTTGACTGAATTTTGAAGACCGTGTGGGTAGGTAAAACTACAACTACCCATACATTTGTTTTTTACCGCAACCCACTACCCTATACCCACATAAAGGCTTTCGCAGAATTAGAATTTTAAAATAATGAATAATTTTTTTTCTAATTATTATTCTTCTTCTATAATAAATATATATTATAATGGATTATAAAAAATGAAAATAATTAAAAAAAATTTATGAAATATAAAATCTACAATATATGACATTTCAAACATTTTCATCGAATAAATACCATAGAGTACGTGAGTATTTATCGGTTGAAATTTGAAATTTGGTGGATCACAGGGTATCAATTCACTGATTGAAATTAAATTAAACTAAAAATATCAGGTTAAAGTATACTTTTAGTCCTTTATATTTGCATCAGGTTTTATTTTAGTCCTTTAAGTTTAAAAAGTGCACTTTCAGTCCCTCAAACTTAACGCAGTTAGTTTCTCTTAACAGAAATTGTTGATTCATCAAATTTAATTGATGATCGTACAATAAAACGTTGACAAAGCATGCTCATGTTTTAATTTTAATTTAATGATATAATAAATTTGATATTTTAAATTGTGTAAAATAAAAAAGATTTAAAATAACAGCGTTAAGTTTTATGAGTCAGCAGTGTCCGTTAAAAGAGATTAACGATGTTAAGTTTGAGGGACTAAAAATGCACTTTTTAAACTTAAAGGACTAAAGTAAACCTGACATAAATATAAATGACTAAAAATATACTTTAGGATTCCCAAAAATTAATAATCAAAGCAGAAGGAAAGAAAGAAAGAAAATACCCAGTAAAAAATCTGCAAAAACATAGAGCAAGAGATTGAAAAGCCCGAGAACTCTAAAAATTTAAAGCTCTCATCCTAATTATCCTGAATTCCGCAAATGGAAATGATTGAGTCGCCAAAAAATTTATCACTCTCGAGAAAAAAGAACAAATCAATGCATATGATTCCAGCAAAACCAAGTAACAAATCAAAGAAACTAAATCAGACAAGTAAATTGTAAGGAAATAAGATTCAGGAAGACGAGCATCAAACTAGAAATTAAGCATTATTCAGCTATGAAACATACATGCCTCGTCTCCAGTAAAATAGCAGATAAATGCGAATATTTCAAACACAGCCATGTCAAAAATCAAAGACAATCAATCAGTCAGCAATCAAATTGTGAAAACAAAAGGATTCAGGAAGGGCAAGAACAAATACAACAGAAATTACAGTTCCAAATTAAGAAAAATTAAAACGAAAGTTTGAGAGAAATTTGACAGGAGTAGAACCTGAACGTGTTGGCTAGCCAGATCTGGTTGGCGAGTCGCTTCCCGACGCTGGCGATTCCTCGGCTATTGGAATTGGCGGCCATAAAAAGATTGAGCAAAACCAAAGAGAGAGAGAGGAAGAAGATGGAGAAATGAGAAGTTGAAGAGGCGAGCTTATTGAGTGTACCAGAGAGAGAGAGAGAGAGAGATGGGTAGAAAAAGCCTGGGAAAGAGGTTGGTGGAGGGAATGGCCTTTTTATTTTGGGGAAATTAGAGAGAGGGGCCCAAAACCGTTAATATTTATCATAAGTGACCATAAAAATTAAAATTTGGATGAAGGACCAAATTAAGATGAAATACCATAAAAGCCCAAATCAGACCAACACATTCTGAGAAATAATCATCATGTGGATGGGTGAAAATTTCAACCCAGTGTTGGATGAATTGAGAAAGATTTTTTCCTCTTACATCTACCAAAATTTAAATTTTCTGAATTTTTTATAATGGGGATCGACAATTGTTGGGCATACTATAAAATAAGTAAATTAGGGCATATGAATTATTTTAAATGTTTTAGGGAGAATTGGAGTTTGACAAATTAATTAGGGGATGAGACTTGTCATTGCATTCTTGTAAAAAATCGGTTACATATTAAAAATGTTAGTTGCATAATATGTAAACTTAATTATACATAACATGGAAACTCAATTGCACTGAACATAATATAGAAACTCAGTTGAATTTGCGGAAAGTTATATTATTCTATAATTAATTTGTCAATGAGAGATTTATCATAAATTCTCCCTTTTTTAATTGATTTGGTGCTTTATAATACTTTCAATTTTCAAGGGACTTAAATCTAAATATTTTTATGTCTTGGTCCTTCAACATAATTCTCCCTTATATTTTTGTTTGTACCAATCGTACGAACGATAATGGCTCAAGCTAACGGTCGTTGTCCCGTTAACGTCCACCGTTAAGAGAATTCCTTTTTCTTAACCTTTTAAAATAGTAGTAACTTTTTGCCTAATTTAGGCAGGCTGTTCAGGGTTCAATCTATGACCGGTCCATTAGAATAGTTAACTTTTCTACCGACGAAATTTTAAGTGCTTGTTTGTAAAACGTAAAAGCATTTACCATCCGTTTGATTTGATTATATGAAATACACGTGATTCTTTTTATTGATATAATAATATACTTTAATGTAATTCTGATTATAATACATTATAACAAATCATGCAATTTTCATTACATAGTTTTGCTTTTGTCATTAGAATTACAAATTGTATAAATTAACGTGTGTGTATTTTTATTATTCATAAATTAACATTTGGACATTTAGACCCTTCATTTTAATCTTAACAGAACTAAAAAGTTTATTCCACATTTTTATTATTTTTTAATAAAATATGAATTTTATTTCATGATTTCTTGATAACATACCGAACAAATTCTCTAAAATAGTCATTTCATTATGGTAGATTCCTACCCATTGCATTTCATTATTTTTCCATAAACTATGTGAACTGAATGGGTTAAAAAAGTAGTTTCAAAAAAATTCGAGACAATTTTTTCAATTACTTTCCCAAAACTCCATAAAATCAGTAAAAATAAACTGAACCATCCACTCACAAAGTCCAAGTTAAAAGTATCTACCCCATGCTCTTAATATCAAATTCGGCTACTTTTTACGAAATTAATAAATTACTTCAAATGATTTATTTTTTGTCTATGCCTAACATGTGCAAGTGATAACGGTCAAAGCCAACGATCGTTATCCACCTCTAATCTATTTCTCTTGTACTTTTTAATAGGATTAAAGTGTAAAAATACTTAAATTTGTCTAATACCATATGCTATTTGAAAGCTTATAAATACAAATGAGCAATCAAAATGAAAGAAAAATGTCATAGTCATTAAATATAATAGATTATTGTTACATATTAAATGCAAAAAATAACAGTGTTATGTTATATCTAATAATTCTTGTATTTTTGTTCACATTTTAACTGTTTATATGTATTTTTACATTCTAATAGAAATACATAATGATGAACGCTTTTTAATAAAAATTCTGTAGATATTTTACACTTTAACACTGTTAATTCTAAAATATAAGTTACTTATACATATAATATTTTTACATTCTAAAATATTTAATTATACACTTGTCAAAATTTAATTCTATATTAATTATAGTCCAATAAAAAAATATTATATCTAATTGTATACTACCACTCTATGTTGAGTGGCAGGGAACCCAAAACTACCAAAAATACATACGTACATTTAGAGCATTGGTGGTCTGAATAACCCTAGACAAATCTCCATTGATTCTTGAGAAAAGGTTATTGTACAGACTCAGACTCAGATAAATATGCTGGGACGTCCCAATATAACATAAAGACTCATTGAAATGTACATGATGGACTACTAGGCCTATTTGGCCTTCACACACTAGCCCATAATTGCATTATTTCATTAAGCTAATTCCTACACTCTATTCATCTGTATAAGTCAGTTGTAGGAGAAATACCTAAATATAAGTTACTTGTAGGATATTTAATGACTTTTTTCCAAAATTTTACTCATACTTATTTAATTTCTATTGGAAAGAGATAAAGAGATGTAAGAATGCGCTTTCTAAACATAGAGAGAGATAAATTTCAATAAGGGCCCATGTAAATTTCTTTGATATACAGGAATCAAATACAAGTGACTTACATGTAAGAATAGAGGAGTAATTTCTTATAAAGTTTAATTATACAGAAGGATAAAATATAGAAAAAGGTAAATGCTTTAAATATTAATTATTAAACTGGACTTATATTTTTAAAATCTAGTTAAGATGGGGAAAAGGTAAATTGAGGGCCCATTTAATTCATTGAATGGCTGGGAAGGTAATATAATAATGGGTAACAAAAGAATTAAAATTTATTTTTATGCTTAATTACATATAGGTAAGAGAAAAACGAGAAAGTACCCTTGAACCCCCCTCCAAAAAATAAAAATAAAAAATCCCCCTTCCTTTGTCTAACCCAATATTTTAAAAGCTGGATTGTACTGTGCACTAGAAAGGTAAGCAGCTTCTCACAGTCCAACCAATTGGCTTCACGATTGAACCGATCACATAGTGGGTCCGTATGGAAACGCGGTGAAGAAGTACTTTTACGCAAGTCGAGGCAAATATGTGAAGTAGATTACCTCATTTTGCGAAAAAACACTGTTGAACGTGCTTTGAAACTTCTTAACGGGTTGCCAAACATCACCAATAACTAATAAAAATTTTATAAAAAATAATTATATGCATAAATAATATATATTACTCATAATAAATCTAATTCTCAATACAATAATACCATAAGTATGAATTTTTCAATTAAATAACACCTTATGCCAACAACTACTCTGAAAATATATTAGATCTTTTAAGATGGCCAATTTTTAATTTTTATAGGTTTTTAAAGAAAATTAACAAAATCTGGCCAGCTCCAATGGTGTAACGGGTGGTGTGTACAAGGCCCGAAATGAATTCACCATCGTATGGCTAACCGGCCAATTACTAGTAATTTCAACTTCATGCAAGCGAGTTGCAAAACCCACAAAACCTTCAATTTTTCTACAAATAGTTCTTATTCTCGGTCTAACTCCCGGTTTCGACCCAAGGACTCAGCTACATTCCAACTTATGCTTTCCTAACAACGCAATTCTCGTAGCATTGAACTGTGGGTTTCGGCTCAATGGTATTCTCAACATTTTCTGCTCCTTCAATTGCTCCTCTTGCAATTATTCTTTCTGGCATCTTCCTTCAACAAAACCTAACTTATATGCTTTCCTAACAACATGATTCTAGTAGCGTAAACTCCACATGGTATAGTTTTCAGTGCTGGTGAAGATGTGTTAGAGACAATCACCATCCCTATGAGCATCTGATGGATGGAGATGCAGTGGATGATTGAAGGTGAGTGAGTGAATTGGCAGTGAGGTTTTTCTTCCCTTCATTAGGGTTTCGATGTGAGCTTTTGAAGGTGTTGGCTGCATTCTTTGCATTTTTCTTGAACATGATCGAATGACAGGGTTTGATATCATGTTAAGCCTAACACTTTTTTAGTTATGTAACCATACCACTTTGAAGAAATGATGCTGATATTACTATTTTAGATGTTAAAAAACATTTTCAAGTGTTGACGTATTAAGTTTAATTTTCACAATAACAATAATCATTACAAAAAAACCATCATTCAAGGCTAATTATATTAGAGTTTAAGGGACTGAAAGCATGTTTTTGTTTTAAAATTAAGGTATGGAGTTGAAACTTCATATAAAGTTAACGCATCGAGTGGCTACTTTTGTATATAATAAAATATTTCTGCAAAAATGGAAACCAAATGTATGACTTATCTCCAAATCAATATCGCTCTATATGTAAATGAAACTGTACAAAAAAAGGTGGTTTTAATTGCATGATGTTAGATATTAAAGGTTTGAACTTTCGATGTATAAAGAGAAAGATCAAAGGCTTAATACAATGTTTGTACAATGTGTTGCATATCTTAGTTGTTAGATCAAATTGCTTTTGAATCAAAGCCAACAAATTATCATGTTTGTTTTTACAGATGCACATTCATGTATGTCTCCAAATACTAGGAAAATAACCTGCAAGATTGCATGTAATAATGACACAGTTAAACAAATTCTTCATTATTCATAATAAGACAACTTAAGATGCATGTAGTGTTATGCTTTTCGTGTGTGAATTTTAGGGAAGACCTTATAAATTTTTTTACATATAAACATATATTCTGTTATGGCATTTTAATTTCTTTTGAAGCATGTAAAGTTGTCTAATAATTACGTATAAAAATTATCCAAATACTAGCCAGAAAAAAATCATCCAATTTCACGCCTGACTTGATCCTCAATTAAATTCCATTATTCTATTACATGTGGGCCTTTCATGGATAACTATATATATACAACAAATTCCCCAATATTCATAGAGAAAGTCACTCCATACTACAAAATGGTGATTAACATTGCCTTTTAACATCGGTTAAATATGAAACCAACGTTACAAAGAAGATGATGACATTTTTGTAATAAAATTAAAGTTTGAATAAGATGAGATGTCGGTTATTTGAAAGACTAATGATTGATGTCATCCAAGTAAAAAATTATTTGAATATGGATAAAATTAGACGTGGTATTTGAAAAACCCATTATTGATGTCAATAAGGTAAAAAAATTATTTAAATATGCATAAGATCATACATCATTTTCTTAAAACTCAACGACTTAAATCAACTAGGTAAAGAAATTATTTAAATATGTATAAGATTATATGTTTGTTGTCTAGATAATCGATGTTTGATATGAACCAGAGAAAAATGGAAGTGGAAAATGTTTTAAATTAGACATTGGTTATTTAAATATGTGACGTTGGAAAAAAATCACTTTGCTAGATTCTGGAACTGTCATATTTAATAGCATTTTATAAAACAATAAGATAAGGCATTGGTTATTTAGAAGTTGATGACTAATATGCCTATTAACGATGGTTATTAATGATAACAAATGTTTAAAGGTTAACGTGCAAGGGAAACCAATCCTTAATGTGACAAGTAAACATAAGTTATTCGTAAATAACCAACGTTTAAAGTCTAACGCTAAAAGTAACATTAGTTAAAATAACGTATAAGGTGTTATAAAATTAAGAGAATTTGGGATAAGAGAAGAGGAAATGTGAGAGCAAATCAATTCTTATTCACTTTCTCACTATTCACTATTCATCAAGTACAAAGCCCTATTTTAAACCTTTGAGAATGATCTCCAAGGGTCAAGAACAATTAATAGTACAATAATACATCTGAAAATGGCTAAGCAGAATATGGGAGATTATATCTTGTGTAAAAATGTTGCAACCATTTAACCAATCATTCTACTAGCCTATCATTAAGGCTAGTGAAGTAAATTCATTAGCACTATCAAGATAGCATTTTATTATCGGATAACATATTCGTTGAGCAAAGAATCTTTCAAACTTTAGGTTGCAAGAAAATAATAAACAAACGTGAGACCATTTAGTTGATACATCAATTAAAATCATATGGTAACTAAATGGTTCACTATGTACGTGAGTTTATCATTCCATAAATATATTCCTGTATCCGTTTCGAGAATTTGAGAGGCTCACATTGTATTTAACTTTATAAGGACCTAATAATATATTTCCCCTTGGAACATGCAACATATGAGAAATAGTGGTATCTATTGACACTTCAGGTTATATCCACATTTATTTTTAATCATTTCTCGCATCATAATTGAATTGGGATGGTCTAACCGATCATGACCAACATTAAATTCATCAGTAAACTTCTGTTTTACATTGAAAAATTGCTGGTTTGTATTAATAAGTAAACTTATGGCTTACTATCTCATGATATACATTAAATTTATCAGTAAATTGCTGGTTTACTAATGCATATCAAGCCTAAAATTCATCAGTCTCAATAAACTTCTGGTGTACTATCATATACTTATATACAAAGCCAGAGAAAAATGGAGGAAATGTAAAAACAAGTAGATATAAAACCAATAACAAAATAAATAAGGTTAAGTGTGGAAGAATATACATGCATATGCACACACACACATTTATATAAGTTATATATTTATATACTTATAGTTCTATAAGTATAACAATAGTTAAATGAATATAGCTTCTCGCTATTTTATGTTAGGTGAAATATATGGCATCCACTATACGATATTAAAATAAGAGATCAAGCTTATATAACTTCTAGTCATATAATTTCTACTTCCATTTGGTATCCATTTCTACGTATATTATGAAACTTAATAAGTTTCTTATAAATTGACTCTTTCGGAGCTTCCAATGCATATCCAATGTGTTGATTATGCACACATATTGCCTTTTTATATGGTTCTTATCAATTCTTCTCCACTTCAGGTAAAGTTTAAAGCCATTATGATTCTAACACGCTGACGCCCACAATTGTAGCCACGTCTACGTCCTCGTCCACATCCACAGTCATAAACATATTTGTTAGATACTACATTCACTTCTGGGAATGGATTCGAACTAGTTGGACGGGATTCATGACTTTTTTAATAAAAAGCTCATTATTTTGTTCAGCCACAAGGAGGCAAAAAATTAACTCGCATATTTCTTAAAACCTCTTTCACAATATTGCTACTTCAGGAGCAAATTTGGATGAGCTTTTTGGAAGAATAACCATCTTCAAGTGGTCATATATTTCCTTCGCATTGATCCAAAGAAAAGTGGATATTTATGGTCAAATATTTGATTGAGACCTTTATGGTGGTAGAACATAAATCAGATATTGAAAATAAATATGTCCTTCCAGTAGTCACAAACTTAGATTTACCAATCATAATTTAGATTAAGGTAATAAAGGAAATTCTTAGAATATGAAATGCAATATAACAATAAAAAAAACTTATGTTGACAGTTAATCATATGCCTTCAAGACAATCAGAATTAAAACTTCATGGCTTCGAGCCATTTTTATTCTCATGGCTTCAGGCCAATCAATCAGATTATGATAAGAAATTAATGCCATATAATTTCATAATAGAAAATTAAGGCTATACGGCTTCTGGCCATTTAAGAATAAAAGTTATATAGCTTCTGGTTATATAATCTCATAATAGATAATTAAAATAGAAAATAAAAATGTAAGACTTTTGGCATTTTATCTTCGGGATAAAAGTTGTATATGGCTTATGGACATAAGATATAATATAAAAATGTATGTAACTTCTGGTCATATATCATATAATCAAATGAATATGGCTTCTCGCCATATTAAAAAGAAATATAACTTCTGGCAATTTATCAACAGGATAAAAGTTGTATATGGATTTCGGCAATAAGATAGAATATAAAAATACATATGACTTTTGGCCATATAGTATGGAATCAAAGGAATATGGCTTATGGCTATAAAATCTCAAAATTGGATAATTAAATAAATATGGCTTCAAGCCATATTATATCAAAGTCAAAAATAAAAGAAATATGACTTCTGGTCATATAATTTATGAATATAAAATCAGAGGTGCATGACTTCTGATCATACTAAAATAACAATATCAATAGTGTATATATGAACTTGTAAATGAGATTATAATAAGAAAGCAATAATAATATCTAATCTAAGTCATGGAACATGATATTTAAAACAAGAAAATTAAAAATTTATGACTTCAGGCCATTTAATTCACATGGCTTCAAGCCAATAGTGTATATATGAACTTGTAAATGAGATTATAATAAGAAAGCAATAATAATATCTAATCTAAGTCATGGAACATGATATTTAAAATAAAAAAATTAAAAATTTATGACTTCAGGCCATTTAATTCACATGGCTTCAAGCCAAATAATGCTAAAATGAGGATTAAGTAATATGGCTTCTGGCCATATTATTCATAATAGAAAATTAAGGCTATATAGCTTCTCGCAATTTAATAAGATAGAAAATAAAAATTTATGACTTTTAGCCTTTTATTTTGAGGATAAAAGTTGTATATGGCTTCTAGCCATAAGATAAAATATAAAAATGTATATGGCTCATGGCCGTATATCATAGAATCAAATGAATATGCTTTTGACCATATTAAAAAGAAATATGACTTCTAGTCATATAATTTCTCAATATGAAATCAGATATATACATGACTTCTAGTCATATCAATAATATGTATAAAAACTTAAAATAAGAAAGAAATAATTATCTCCAATCTTAGTTATGGAACCCGATGATTAAATAATCGGTAAAAGATTCAATTTAATTCCATATAGTAGCTAAGATTATCTGAGATAGATCAATATTAAACAAATGTACAATAAAAGAAAGTAGATGAAATCATTAAGATAACTATGGAGGAAGTATACCTTCACCAGAGCTCTCGTGCTGATAACGTGTTATAAAAGTAAGAGAATTCGTGATACGGGAAAAGAGGATAAGAGAAGAGGAAATGGAAGACCAAAGCAATTCTTATTCGCTTTCTCACTATTCTCTATTAATCAAGTACAAAGCCATATTTATAGGCCTCTGAGAATGACCTCCAATGGTCATGAACAATCAATAGTACAATTAATACATCTGAATATTAATTGTGACTCTTCGTACCTTGAATAACTCTTTAGTTTCTCGGTAATAATTTATGTGCAGCATTTATGATGTAGAATGTCAAGAGTCAATGGACATCCACTTATTTAATATATTTATAATACTCCTTCTTGGATGTCCATTATGAATGTGTCTCATTAAAAACTTTAACTAGGAAAAACCCAGTGGGACAAAAACCTAGCTAAAGAAAAGATTACACCATTCATTGATACACTATCCAGAGCTACCTCATTAAAAACCTTTCTAGGAAAACTCAGTGGGACAAAACGTAAAAAAGGAAAAAAAAAGTACAGCGTGTATCGACTTCCCATCATGACATCATCACTTGAGATCTTTTAGTTTGCGAAGACCAATGCCATGGACAAGCTTTTGAAAGATTGCACTTGGAAGAGATTTGGTGAATAAATCAGCAAGATTCTCATTGGAACGGATATGTTGGATATCAATTTCACCATCCCTTTGAAGATTACGGGTGAAGAAGAATTTTGGTGAAATATGCTTTGTTCGATCACCCTTGATATACCTTTCCTTTAGTTAGACAATACATGCAGCATTATCCTTATATAGGATTGTCGAGATCATTCTTTCGAAGATAATCCACAAGTCGTTCGTATGTGATATATTATTGACATCAACCAAACACATTTTTGACTTGCTTCATGGATTGCTAGAATTTCAGCATGGTTAGATAATGTGGATAATATAGACTGTTTCATAGATCGCCATGAAATAAATGCACCACCACATGTAAACAGGTAGTCAGTTTGTGATTTACCTTCATGTGGATCAGACAAAAATCCATCATCTGTATAACAAACTAGTTTGTGCTTGGATTTATTTGAGTAGAATATCCTCATATATATAGTACCTCTGAGATAACAGAGAATATGTTTCACTTCGTTCCAATGTCTTCGTGTTGGTGAAGAAATTTATCTTGCTAATAAATTAACAGCAAATGATATATCAGGATGTGTGTGATTAGCAAGATACATTAGTGCCCCAATAGTACTAAGATATGGTACTTCTGGATCAAGTAATTATTCATCACCTTCTTCACTAATTACCCAAGGTTTGAGTGGGTCTTTATCAGGTTGCAAAAACCTCACAACCATTGGAGTATATAACGGATATGATTTATTCATTTAAAAACGTTCTAGGATCTTTTTTATATAAGTTTCTTGATATACAAAGATCCCATCTTTTATGTACTCAATCTATAATCCAAGACAGAATTTTGTCCTTCCTAAGTCTTTCATTTCAAATTCTTTCTTCAAACAATTAATTACCTTTTGTAACTCTTCAGGAGTTCCAATGACGTTGATGTCATCAACATAAACAGTAATTATGGCAAACTCACTTTTAGAATTTTTCATAACGATGCATGGGCATATAGGATCATTTATATATCCTTCTTTCAACAAATATTTATTAAGGCGATTATACCACATGCGCCTTGATTGCTTTAGGCCATACAGGGACTTATTCAACTTGATTGAATATTGTTCTCGAGAACAAGAATTTGATATTTCTGACTCTTTACGTCCTTTAGGGATTTGTGCTTCTGGCACTTTTAATCCTTCAAGGATTTTCATATAAATACTATTGTCAAGTAAGCCATATAAGTAGGCAGTCACAATATTCATTAGATGCAGATTAAGCCCTTCACTTAAAGTCAGGCTAATCAAATAATAAAAAGTAGTTGCATTCACTACAGGTGAATACGTTTCTTCATAATCGATATCAGGCCTTTGTGTAAAGCCTTGGACTACAAGAAGTGCCTTGTATCTTATAATGTCAACCTTTTCATTTCGTTTCCTTACAAAAACCCATTTACATCCAATAGGTTTTATATCCTTTGGTGTAAGGACTACAGGTCCAAAAACTTTTCGTTTTTGCAATGATATTAGTTCTGTCTTAATGGCATCTTTTTATAAGGGCCAATCTTTTCTCTATTGGCATTCACTAATGGATTTTGGCTCATGATCCTCGCTAGTATTCATTACATCATATGCTATATTATAAGCAAATATGTCGTCTACGTTGACTTCATTTCGGTTCCATCAGATTCCATTCATAACATAATTTATTGAAATATCATTTTTCACATAAGTCAGGTACCTATGTCTCTTCTAGGACTACCACATTCTCTTCTGGAGATGACTCTTCTGGAGCAATTATCTTTTCTTGATTATCCTCAATTTGAGTATTTATATTTTTAGCTCCTTTTCCTTTTCAAGGATTTTTATCTTTGGAATCGATTGACCTTCCACTCTTCATGAGTGATTTAGATTCATTCATAATAGTTTATCCTCTAGGGACATTAATTCTGATAGGAGTATTGACAGTTGGAAATGTGACTTTGTTAATCCATAAATGCTTCTGGCATTTGATTAGCAAAATTCTGTAAATGAATTATCCTTTGAACTTTCAGTTCACATTGTTTTGTCCGAGGATCAAAATGAAACAATGATAATTCATTTAAGCTAATCTTTTAACCCAACTGCTTATTTTTCCCCCTGATGCTGATGAAAGTAATTCATCAAATGACACTTGACAAACTGTGTCATAAAATTCATAACCAGCATATATTCATTGGGTTTTACATGCACATAGGTTTTTTTTAAGTAGGAATAAGAAAGAAATAATTATCTCCAATCTTAGCTATGGAACCCGATGATTATACAATCGGTAAAATATTAACTTTAATTCCATATAGTAGCTAAGATTATCCGAGATAGATTGATATCAAACAAATGTACAATAAAAGAAAGTAGATGAAATCATTAAAATAACTATGGGGGAAGTATACCTTCACCAGAGCTCTCGTGCTGATAACATGTTATAAAAGTAAGAGAATTCGGGATACAGGAAAAGAGGATAAGAGAAGAGGAGATGGGAGACCAAAGCAATTCTTATTTACTTTCTCACTATTCTTTATTAATCAAGTACAAAGCCCTATTTATAGGCCTCTGAGAATGACCTCTAAGGGTCATGAACAATAAATAGTCAATTAATACATCTGAATATTAATTGTGACTCTTCGTACATTGAATACCTTTAGTTTCTCGATAACAATTTATGTGCATAATTATGATGTAGAATGTCAAGAGTCAATGAACATCCACTTATTTAATATATTTATAACATAAGGAATATTAAAAGTTGGATATCAGTTAAACTAATGTTAAAAGAGAAATTAGACATCGGTTATTTACTTATAAATAACTAACGCCTAAAACCTAACGTTTAAAGCAACATTATTTAAACTAATGTCAAAATCAATATTAAACATTGGGAATTAGTTAAGCTAACATTAAAATAAATATTAGAAGGGTTATTTGCGACGTATAAAGGTTTACTTCCGACCTTTCTCATCCTGTATGTTTACATCTAATGTCATTTTGTTTGTATAACCAATGTTACATCTTTTACCTATAACATCACATACATTGCCGACGTCTAATGAGTAATGAAACAACGTCACTCTAATTACACAACACCTTTTTATCCAACACTAGTTGTCTTATTTGACTGATGTTATGTGTTTTCTGTAGTAGTGATTTTAATTTATACATCTAAATAGGTTTAATACAATGGAAAGAGCTAGTTCCTCGTAATTAACGTAATAAACCATAATTAAAATACAAAGGTGATCACATTTAGTACCTCACAATTCTTTTAAAAAAAAATAGAGTCCTCAAAACAAAAATAAATCACCAAATCAATTCCTCCTTGTGTGAGAACTGCATATCTTCTTGAAATTAAATCCTTGCTCTCATGAATCCAATTTGGATGCTCATAAAAAGTGATGAACATCTAAACTTGTTATTAGATCTTTATCATTCAAATATGATGTAGATGGTTTAAATTTATTTTTCTTTAATTTTTACTTTTAAAACAATTATTTTAATGGATATAAAATTTAAAATGGAAATAGTATTTTTCATTCTCATTTTTAAACAAATATTCCTATTTAAAAATCATCACTTGGAAAATTTTGAATATAAACTATTTATATAAGGTCTAAATGGTCCGAATATAATTAGTTGGGTGTTCACCATTCTTGAAGAGTACTCGAAATAGGTTCAGTTCTCAAACATTTTCTATTATGCTTTAATAACTGTTCCCTCTTCCTTTTTGATATAAGAAAATTAAAGTTAGTTATATAATAGAGGCTTATTTAAGCTGAAACATGTATCTGAACTCACAGAACGCTTACTAAGGTATTTATAGATTACTATCTTCACTTCTAACGGGGGCTCAATTCTTCACTTCTAACGGGGGCTCAATTCTTTATTAATTGTACTAACCTCCTTTTCACACAAGGGAGAATAACAATTAACAAATTGCTGATCCATATCTTTTATATTAATTAATAATCCCTTTAATTAAAATGGGCTTGGGCTGAACTCAATTCACTAAGAGTGAAATAATAGTGAAATATCTAACATCTCATACTTATACTGGATAGGTTAACTATTATGGATCCTTTACACAAGAGCCCTACTTTAATACCAAATGCACCCAAGAGAAGGTGAATCAGGTGCTGGAAAATTTTCAGATCTTTAAACGCAACTTACGATAAAACAGAGTATAAACTTGTTTTTACAAACCTTTAAGTTCAAAAACTTGCTTTTAAAACTTGTTTACAAACATTTAAACAAGGTATGTATGTGAAAGCTTGGAAATGAATTCTAAATTAAATGATTGTTTTGTCAAAACGATAGAAAATACTTGAAATCAATATCTTAACTCAAAGCATTGTACAAGAAGGATGTGTGTGTGTGTGTGTGTGTGTGTGTGTTGGAAATGGAAAGAGACTAGGGTCAGGGGAAGTGCAAATAGTGAATTACATTGGTTAAGCTCTATAAACTTGTGCTTGTATTTAGTCCTCAAAAACATTGAGATATTTGAAGCTATATTTAGACCTCAGAAACTTTTGAGATTTAGTTCACTAACTCTCACAAGTTTAAACCAGGTATTCATGAAACAACTACAACCCTTTTTTTTTTTTTTTATAAAACACCTCAAAGGATACCTCAGTCTCCATAATCCTTTCGATGGATGGATACGTCAAGAGCAAGATAGCACTTGGGGGTGTAAAAAACCCGATTGTTTAGTCCGACCTAAGCAAACAATATAATAAATCAAATAGGACTGGACTGCACTGATTGGTTGAAATAAATCAGGTTTAAGATCAAGTGTTTAGACTAGTTGATCTGATCTAGTCATGCCTTAGCTATTTTTTACTTAATTTTTTAATTTCCCATGTTAAAAATGATACTTATTATTAAATGCATAAAATGATAATTTTAATACTTTGAAGTGTATTTTATATAATTTTAGGGGTTTTAAGTTAATTTTGTATTATCATATTAAAAATTTTGCCTCTTCTAAAAGGGAAAAAATTATTGGAGTCTGAGATTGGACTAGACCACAAATTCAAACTGGTGCAATCCAGCTGGATTTTAGGTTGGTGCTAGACTGAACTAGACCTCAAGTTGTCTTAAAAAGCCTAATATCTTAACCAGACTAGACCTGTTGGGTATCAATCGGTCTAGTTTAATCTATGCAAACTCAGGTTAACAGATCAACATGTGCCCTTGATGTGTTAAGAAGACATTTTACATGCATTTCATGCAGTTGATGAAGAGCACCTTTTTTTTTAGATAAATGTAGAGACTGCATTTGAAGATGGTTGCGCTAGAAATGAAATATAACATGTCTGTAGACTGTTTATATTGCTCATTAAAGTGATTAGCTCTCCAAACTAATTATATCTGAACTATCTAGATTTGACTTTAGAAGGTAAAAAGATGATTTTTTTAAAAAAATAGTAATTTTTTAATAAAAATTATCATTTGAAAATATGATAGTTAAAGATTAATTTTATTTTACATTTTATACCCATCAAAATAAATTTTTTAATAAAAAATAAAAAGATTATATGTGGATCATCCACATTATAATGGTACATATCTAATGGACTGAGTAAGCTCATCACTTTTGACGAACATCCTAACCTGTTCCCATGTTTATTTATGAGATATTGATCAGGGATGCCACATATAAACACTACTCTTGTATCATTAACTAGATGATCATTCGATCAACCCCATGTGTTGCACGGATAATTAATTAATTAAACATGAGATAAAATACTGACGGGTATATCGTATAATTTTTACTTTATATAATACCTCTAATTGTTAAAATAAGATATAGTTAGTATATAAAGAACATTTATGATATGAACTAAATCTTATGTTAAAGACTCAATTTAGTATTTATCTAATGCTGACTCTTACAAGAAGATGAGGGGAACACAAAACAATGACAAATCAAATAGATCACAAACTTATTGGAATTTAAACACCACAAGGACACAAAACCAAGTCTTTTAACACAAGCATTCCTTACATCATATATATATATATATTATTAGTTACTTATGGCACAATTCATTTTCTTGAAGGAAATTTCAATCCTTTGAAGATCATATGTAACCATGAAGTTTGCCAGAGTCATGGTCCCAAGAACAGCTACCGTTGTTTGAGATTTAAAATTGAAGCACACTGTTCCCTGTGCAGTCATAAAATAGATATTCTCTGCACTTAGCACTAGATCTCCTCCTCTTAAATGCATAATAATACTTGGTCCTCCCATGGCCTCAATACTGTTTTGTGAATAGCAAA
>JANTPZ010141169.1:0-17884 GCA_025593235.1 Vachellia pachyceras | reverse complement strand
ATATATATATATATTCATATATACAAGCTCAATAATGCAACTTTTTCATGCACAAGAAAACGAGGTTATGAGGGGGGAAAGTGACTGTGGCTAGAGATAGAGATTCACCAACCACACATCACAACACCTTAAAATGGCAGGCACGCCTAGAGATTTTAAATCTGTTTCTATGTTGAGTGTGTTCACATTATGCTCTATGCATGCCTAGCTCCGTCATTATCAAAACCAAGCTGTGTGTGTGTGTGTGTGTGTGAGTGTGAGTGTGAGTGTGAGTGAGTGTGTTGTGTTTTGAGTATGTGTGGTAGGTTGGCTGATATGTTCCATAGGTTGTGATTTTGTCTTCACATGAAAAAATGAATCATACGCCGTATACTCATATGGTAGGTTTTATTATATCCTATTATAAGTCGTTTCATTAAATTTTTATATGAATGTACAATTTTATCATTCATTTGTTATGAGTTGGCTTTGTTTACATGTATTATAGTGAATATCACATGGGAATAAATTTGAAAAGTTGTTCAATTTTTAAAGCTAATTTAAAGTTTTTCTTGATATGTCTAAAACATAATTGAAATAACTTATAAATAAAATGTTAGTGAGTTATAAACACAAGCTTTAAAATTGACTGAGAGAATAATAGCTAAAACCATTTTTTTAATTTAAATAGTTTACATTGGTAAGGTTAGGCAAATGCCAAAACTAGAAAATAATGCCTAATTGTGACAAGTTTTTATATGATTCTTGGCTAATTTCCTTGGTACCTAGCTGCTATTTCTATTTCTTTCTTTTTTTTAATGTATTTTTCTGAAAATAAATAAATAAATAAATCCTTTTTGCTATCAAAACCACTTTTTTCTTCCCAATTCAAAATCTTTTTTGTGCCGTCAAGTTTGAATTTATAAATAAAATAATGCTAACCTCCCATATCATTTCATCATTACCTATATATCCTCCAAGCCCCACTAGAAGACTCTTTTAATTTGCTGCCAAACATTAAATCAAATCATGCACAAGTCATTGGATTCTTTTCACATCTCTTAGATGTTAAGGGTGTTTATTTTTTTTTTTTCACTTAGAATGTGTAAATTTATTTATTTTTTATTTTAAAAAGAACATAATATAAATATATCTGTCAATAACACATTAAAAAATAATTATTTTAATTAAAAATAAAAATATACTATTAATATCTGAGTCTTACCGGGAGCAATGTAGCCGTACGATCCAGCAATAACGGACATAGATTCATTACTCTGGATCAACTTGGCCACTCCAAAATCCGCCACTCTGACTTCCATCTCGGCGTCCAAGAGGATATTACTCGGCTTGAGATCTCGATGTACGATCACGGGATCACAATCGTGATGAAGATAGCAAATCCCCTGTGCTACCCCTAATGCTATGTTATACCTTGTCAACCAATCAGCAACCACATTCTTGCCATGTAACAAGTCTTCTAAATTCCCATTGGGCATATACTCATAGAGCAGCATGGTGCTCTCCCTGCTGCTGCAACACCCTAACAATCTCACTATGTTCCTGTGCCTCACGTTCCCTAACACATCCACTTCGGCTAGCACCCCTCTCCGCCGTCGGATGCTGTTGGAGGACGCCTTTTGGTTGCCCCATAGCTTTTTAACGGCTACGATCTCGCCACTTGGCATCTCCACTTTGAACACTGTTCCAGTGGACCCCATTCCTATGATTTTGTTTGAGACCGTCATGCACTCCACCACATCCTCTGCTGTAAAATTCAACCGTTGGAACGCGGTTAATTTCCACGGTCCGATCTCGCGGTTGCTCATGAACGGACGGCTGTGATGAGATCGGAAGCATCGGATTCCGGCGACTACCGCCAACAAACCGACTGTCACCGCTGCTGCAACGATCCACATCACTGCACCGGTGGTGGTTTTCTTGGGATGATAATTTTGTTCCTCTGTCGCAGGGGAGAGGGTGTCCATGGCGCAGGGTTTTGCGATGACTCCGCCACAGAGGCCATCGTTGCCGGAGAAGGCGGTGGGATTAAGGTTCGGGAAGATTGAACCGGACGAAGGAATCGGTCCGGTGAGGAAATTGAAGGAGACGTTGAAGTTCTCGAGGGTGCTGCAGTTGTTGAAA
This sequence comes from Vachellia pachyceras, assembly GCA_025593235.1. Taxonomy (NCBI): domain Eukaryota; kingdom Viridiplantae; phylum Streptophyta; class Magnoliopsida; order Fabales; family Fabaceae; genus Vachellia; species Vachellia pachyceras. Next base: position 15,760 of record JANTPZ010141169.1, on the reverse strand, counting down.
CCGGAGGGTATGGTGCCGGAGAGAGAATTGTGCGATAGGTCAACGTCAGTGATTGAGGGTAAAACGGAGATTTCCCATGGGATGATACCAGAAAGCGAATTACGGCTCAGATTCAGCACAATAAGCCTCTCACAATTCTCAATGCTCCAAGGGATGCTTCCATTGATGAAATTCCCCTGCAATTCAATTCTGTAAATGTTCCTGCACCCTACAAAATCTGGAATATAACCGTTAATTTTCGATGAACTCGCCGAGAAAACCAGTAAATTCCTAGCGTTCCAAATATTGCTCGGCAGTGGATTTTCGAAAGAGTTCCCTGAGAGATTCAAGTGTTGCAATGTCGGTGCATCGCCGAAATCTTCCGGAATTCGACCGCTGAAGTTGTTGTTGCTCATATCGGCGAAGGCGAGATTGGGAAGAAGGCCAAAACCACCAGGGAGGGATCCATTTAGCCGGTTGTTTTGGACTCGAAGCCTTACCAGTGAATGGCAATTAATGAGTGATTCTGGAAAAGCTCCTTCAAACTGGTTATCAAAGAGAATAAGCTTGATAAGATTGCTTCCATTGCAAACATTTGGAGGGATTAAACCTGTGAGTGAATTCGTGGAAACGTCGAGTTTTTGGAGCAACCCGTTGGAGCCAAGGGCTTGTGGGAGAATTCCAGAAAGCGAATTGTTCCATAGAAGCAGAGTATCGAGTTTTGGAAGATTTCCGATCCCTTGTGGTATCTCTCCCGTTAACTTGTTGTTCATCAGGCTCAAAATAGTTAGTTCCTTCATCATTGAAATTTCCTCAGGAATTGACCCGCTGAGCTTGTTATCTGACAAATCAAGTGCATTGAGACTTTTCAAATTCCCCAAGCTTGATGGGATCTCACCCACTAGCTGATTCTTGTACAGCAACAATGTCTCCAGCATAGTCATGTTCCCCAAATCATGAATCAGAGAGCCAGAAAGATTAGACGAAGCGATATCCAAGTATTTCAGACTCGACAATAATGCGAATTCTTGGGGTAATCCTCCAGAAAACTGGTTGTACCCAATTTCAAGACGTTCCAATTCTGATAAGAACCCTAACTGAAATGGTATTGGACCTTCCAAGAGATTCCCAGCAAGATAAAGGAACTTCAGTCTTGGTAAATTACCATAGCCTGAAGGAATTGTACCGTTGAAGTAGCTGCCACCAAGGTTCAACTTCTCAAGAAACCGAAGCCTCGTGAATTCACGAGGCAGAAGACCAACGAAGTTATTGCTATAAGCATTGAACACTCTCAAGAACTTGAGCCTGGAAATCCCACGTGGGAAAGTTGAATTGAAGTAGTTATGATTGATATCCAGAGTTCTTAGCTCAGAGAGTTCAAAAATCACAGGAGGGAGAATCCCAGTGAAGCCATTCCAGCTGAGATTCAAGTGGTTCAAGCCAGTCAAGAAACGGATTTGTGGGGAGATGGAACCAGAGAGATTGCGCTGAGAAAGGTCAATGGCAATGATCTGAGAAGTCCGTGAGTGGCACGTGATACCTGACCATGAACACCAAACAGCAGGTGGTGGGGCTTGGGAAGAATTGTTAGAGGATGAGGAGGAAGAATAGTTCCAGTCATGGAGGGTACTGTGAGGATCAATGAGGGAAGCCTTAAGAGAAAGCAAAGAGAAGATGACAGATGGAGTAGCAGAGAAAACCAGAAGCTGTATCTGACAGAAGAAGAGGAAGAGGAAGAATGTGAGAGGGAAAAGAGAAGGAGGTTTCATGGCTGCTGGTGATGTTGAAGAGGAGGAGGAGGAGGAGGAGGAGGTTGTGGTGTGAGGATGAGGGTAAGGATGAAGAAGAAGGTGGTGTTTGGATTTGGAGAGGTTGGTTTAAAAGGAGAAAGGAGGAATTGAGATGATGAGGAGGAGGAGGAAGAAGAGAAGTGCTTTTTGAGTGTGCTGCTGGTAGCAGGGGGAGTTTCATGATGACGAGTTTGCTTCAGTGGGTTTAGTTGTTGGTGGACATGAATGAGTGAAACACAATCACAATGGGTTGGCCTCCTCTCTTCCAGCCACTACTATTTCTATAACCACTCCTACACATATATAAAGATATATATTAAGGTATTTCATAATATTTAGCTCAAATCCTTATATCCATTGTAATATGCAGCTATGTTTTCTACTTCTGAAACATTAAAATTTCCTAAGAAAAATGATTACAAATAGAATGATGATCCGAATCTCCTATACTATTACTCTATATGTTTTTCTTACTTTAATATATATATATATATCATTTTAATAATATAAAGAATAGGTGATATTATTTATATTCAAAGTTGATAAGTGTACATTCATATTTTAAAACTAGCAACAACAAAAATAACAATTATTCATATAAAAAATTATAAATATAGATTTATATCATTAAATTTTATACAAAAAATTACACTTATTTATAAGTGAATTTACAAATGCATATATGCATTTTAACAATTAATTATAATACAATAACATATGTAATTAAAAACTTTATTTAATAAATATAATCAACTTCATCTTAATTTTGTCTTAATATAAAAGGCAAAAGTGTATATTTGTCATCTAACATGTAATGTAAAGCTTTAGTTTGATTTTTTAATTTTATCAAATATCTTTCCACTCATTTAATTATTAACACCATTAGTATTAAACGATAACTTTTTGTACTTACAATGAGACATGGCATGTTCTTACAAAAAGAAAAATTGAAGTCATTACATTCTGAGTACCTTTCTTTTATTTTTCTCTCAAAAAATAATTAAATTATCAATTCGGCCCTCTATCTCTTTCGGTTTGATCTCTATACGAGTATTCTTTTTTTTTTTCTGGCTATTTATATAAGTCCAACTAATAGAGTTAAAGAATCCAATTTCTCAAGTTGGTAATGTAAAAATTAAATAATAACTGGAAAACTTAAATCCGAGGGATCAATAATTAGATTCAAAAGAGTACACCAAAATTAAATAATTTGTTCTTATTTCACTTTTCCTTTATCATACATAGAATTATACCTATGTCTGGAATGGTTCCATACACACTTTTTTTTTAATCAATTTTCTGGGAATTCTTTTCTTTTTCTTTTTTTATTTTGGTCCCACTTTTCATCATTCTTTGTTCTTTATGTTCTATACCAGCATTAATATATATATATATATATATTCACACACACATATATATGTAACCACTAACTACTAACTAGTGTCAAGGTGGGACTTGGAGGATCCAAGAAAGTTATCCTTATTCCACCAAACCATAACTTCAATTCCTTTTCCTATATTTTTCCTTATTCAATAAGTCCATAAATACATACAAGTAGCACTTTATTCTTTGTGTATTTTTTTTAAAAAATAAATTCTATCATTTATTTTTATTAGTTTTTTTGTATACAGAGGTATTTTAGTATTTTTAGCATTTATATATCATATCGAAGACAATTACATTCATAACACTGTCATATATTAAATATAAACATATCTTTCAATGAAAATTCGATGATTAATTCGTGATATTGTGAGTGACTAATTCCTCGTTACATCCAACCCTATTGCTTTACTATAAATAGATTTTGACTCTGAGATATGACTTCTAAATCAAATTTTGACTTTCTAATTAATTTGTCAAGGTATCATTTATCGCTTTATCAATAATAAAAATATGTCAATGTCGTCTAACCTAATGGTATAGTATTTCCTATATGGGAGATTATAGATTTGATTCTATCATTATAACTTTAGGCCGTTAGTGTATGCCCTTTAAATAAAAAATATATGATTAGGTGTATGAAATTCCAAAGTACTTTTTTCATTTATATTTAACTTCATAAAGTATTTTGTGATGCATTCATCACTTCGAAATATTTTTTCAAATACACACCCAACACTACTTTAAAGTATTTTTTATACCTAAATTTACCTAAAAAAATATTTTATGGTGATGAATTTAAGATAAATCTTTAGATTATTAGTGCATGCAGCTGAAAAAACTCTATGTTGTCACATGCACCATAAAATATTTTAAGATATTTGATACATATATATAAGTATTTTACAATACTATGTATAACTGAGAAAATACTTTATATTGTTAGATACACGTCAACTGTAACAAACAAGATAGGTAGTTAACAAAATTTGTATCTTATATTAACATAACAGTCGAATTTTATTTAAAAATAGGAAGATTTTTATTCCATTGTGAGACAGATCATCCGACGTTTTTCTCTTTTTCTCTTTCCTTTTTTGGTATTTTAGGATTATATATATATATATATATATATATATATCCATTCACACACACATACATATATTCATCCATTCATTTATTAATTCTTGAAGATTCAAGTGAGCACTGAACACTGTCCAAAACATAGGCATGGACCACCTGCACAATTCCAATCAAACATGTCCTTATACCTAATATTTAAAAACCAAAAATAATATTTAAAAAATAAATAAATTTAAAAAGAAAAAATTCAATTAAATCATGTGAACTGGTAAAATCTGAGTCAAATATTTTTGTAATACATACATGTGTGAAAAGTATAAATAAATACATAATATTTTGTACCAAAATTAGATACACATGATCATTAGATCTGCTTTTGCACGCATTTGAAGCACAAGAAACACCAGTAATAATTAATTTTTTTTCAGTTAACATTATTTTTTACAGTCTTAACTGAAAAAAAAAAATCTCAAACACATCCTCACTATGAAGTTATCCAATTTTCTCATCATTTATGATCGGTTTCAACAAACTAGGGCAATTTTGTAAGCAAAGCAATAGATAGAGAAGCAATTCATCAACCAGATTGTGAATGATCAGATAAATTCATAAATTCCTAGAAAGTAATAAATGATACATAGTATTAACTTGAGATAGTTTATTCTGCATATTGATCGGTTCGGTTAAGAATTTTATAATGGTCAAACTTTGATTTGTCGAATTATTATATACGGAAATTTGCTATCAAGTCCTAAATAATTCAATTAATGAACAAAAAGTTTTAAATATTGGTAAAATTACCATCAGATCCCAACAGTAGTTGGTCTGGTTGTTATTGATGGCTGATGAGGTTATTAATGACTACCGAGCCTACTACTGCTGGGACCTGATGGTAATTTTATCAATCTTTGAAACATTTTATTCATTAATTCCTCTATTTAGGACCTCTTGATAAATTTCCCAAATATACATATATGTGATCCAAATATGAATCTTCCATTTATTTATGGGTTATTGTCTTTTTTATTTAAATATTATTATATTCAGATTATAATATATGGATGCATATTTCTTTTAATATGATTAGGTTGATCCCATTTCAATCCTAATTGAATAATTGACACTTCAATTATTGTCTCAACCAGTTCAATGACAAGTTCAATCTTCAGCACCTCATCACGATATGAAGTATAAAAGAAATATAGAATATAAACAATTTAGTTATTCTAATTGAATTCAATTATGACATGATAGGATACATTAGCTTTTAACTCAAAATAAAATTAGATTTTTTATTTTCTTAAAAATATTAATTTGACTTTATTAAAGCACTAGTAGGATGAGGGGCATTTACGTAGGATCATGAATAGTTATAATATAAAGAATAAAGGAAGAAAACACAATGATCCTTTGTTATGTAGCATGCATGGCTTGTGCATGCTGCCACCCGACATCTTTTTTCTTCCTCCATAATATTTGTCTCTTTAATTTAATAATTCGTTTTAATTTTTGGCCACATTATTAATTATATGATATAATAATATTTTTTTAAATGTAACGTAATCCTGATAAAGTTATGATCAATGTTCAATAACTTGAATGATAATGATGAGCATATATAGAAGTGTTCATCTATCTATATAATATCATTTAATCATTCATATTATTAACGGCTAAATAATACTAATGATCAACAATTCGTTTTCCTCGTAGACATATATATCCCTGAAAACATATACTAATGATCAACAATAATGTTTATAAAATAATGGACTTCGAACATCAAATATTGATTTAGTTTATATAGAGTTCACTTATAATTAATAAGCTTCTAAGTTCATCGAATCTCACTACTAAGTAATATGAGAATCTTGTTATGATATATAAATACCTTTATAAATACCTTAGAGTCTTGAGATACACGTAACCTAGTGAATCTCCAGAACCTAATTTACCTAAACTTAGTCTTTTACCAACATTGAATTGATATATTGTCTTAGTGACTGGGTATATTTTTGAAAATACGAATATATGTATTATAAATGTATGTACATATAATATATATCGATCATTCACTCTAGCAGGGGGAAGATTTTAGTTAGTCTTCCACTACCAGAAAAATATCATTTAGCATTAAAAAAATCCATCGCTAAATAGCTATTTTCCATCAGAAAATTTTCATTTAACGACGGAAAATATTAGCAACCCTCGTTTTAGCGACGGAAAATATTAATGACCCTCGTTTTAGCGACGAAAAATAACCATTTAGTGACGAATTTTCCGTCGCTAAATGGTATTTTTCTGGTAGTGTTCATGTCATGCCATTTTATATTTAATATTTAGTTCGACGTGTCTCTGAATATTAATATTGACCGAACAGTTATTTATGTGTTCATTTAATTAATTTAGTTATTTATATATAGGAAGTGTATTATTATTCTTATTTTATTTTGGGTAAGCATACTTTTTTTTAATTCATGCATGAAGATTCAAGTAAGAATATATATTATCATGGGCAAAAATAATAGTAGAACCTAGGCTTGGACCACGGATATATTCTTATACATACACACATATATATATATATATATATATCCCATCTGCATGCATGCCTCTGCATATAATTGATTCCACTGTCCAGAGACATGTCCTCTAATATCCTTATGCCTAATATTTAATTCTTTTGACCAACTGACCTGATATTATTCAAATGGAATAAAATCAATTCAATGATTGTAAGTTATAAATCGGAGTTCTTCAAAAAAATATGCATAAAAAATATATCCATACCAATATCAATGTATAATCATTATTTTAGATGTGTGTGTATGTGTGTTTATATATATATTTTATAATATTAAAGAGTCATGAACAATACTATATCCAGCCCTTAACATAATAGTTAGATGCCTTTTTTAGAGAATATTAAAAAAGTAAACAAATTGATATGTTCATCATTTTTTCAAACTAATGTACCTTGTTCAAAGCTGATATAAAATTTAATAATACACATAATTATTTCATAATAGACGTTATAATTAATTTGTTTAATTTTTAATCTCCCTGAAAAATTAACGGGCACTTATATTAATGATCGAATAATGTAGTATGATTTATGTTTTCCCTTATAATTAAAAGTTAATCCAACAATTATCGTGAAACCTATATAATGGTGCTCATAGCAATCTTGATCGTATATAAAATTTTTGGTGAATAATGTTCTATTTTGTTTTTCATAATTTATTTTATTCTAAGTGGATTTTCAAATGGTTAAATTATAAATAATAGATGAAAAATAATGTTTAGATTGTCCTGATTGAATGCAAACGATAAGAAATAAATGAGATGTTTGGAAAATATATGACGAATGGATCAAAAATTTATAACAATAAATATCAATATTTTAGATTGTAACAATTTTAATTTCAGAAACCCTTTATGGTTGTGAAATATAATATATATCACTTACTAAATACAAAAATATGATTATAGGCCACATAAATAAAGAAAGCCCACTCATCGATTTGCAGTGTGCTTCAGTGAATCAAAACGTGATGATAGTAACTATGATTGCATGGGATAATATATAATGTAAAAAAGGACAAGTAAATGCTTATAATTAATAAGGTAATAATAATGTTTAATTGTGTGTGAGAAAAAAGATGTTACTCTATAAAATTAATAATGAAAATATATGAACATAATATATATATAATGTATTCTAGTAGCTACTAGCTAGTGGGAAGAAAATTGAGTAGGATCCTTATGTGCTTGTTTGGGAATTCCGTTGGGAAAATGGATTTTGCAGATTTTGAGGCATTTTGGAAATTTCGAGATGGTTTTACGGATTTCAAGATGGTTTTTATGAATTTCGAGATGGTTTTTACAGATTTCAAGATGATTTTGTCTCGGCTTACGTGCACCGTTTGGGAAAATGGCTTCCCAAACAGGCACTATGCCATTGGGTATAGCAATGTTTATGTGTTATGTTTAGTGCTATTAAATTAATTATAATAGTAATTATGCTAATTAATTTATTAGGGTAGGCGTGAAGGAATAATGATCGAGCCATTACATGATCCTATAGATAATTTAATGTGATGGAACAATACAAAAACACAACCCACGCCTAAACTTTTTTTCCCATCATTTTTGTGATTTTTTTTGCTATTGAATTAATGTAATGGAACAATTAGAGGGAGGAAAAACTAATTTCATAAAAAAAAATTGTGAATTCAAACCCGGTAAATTAAAAAATTAAGAGAGTTCATGGTATTTGAATTTGATAACATCTCAAACATGATTTAGGGCTTGTTGGCAACCAATTCTAGAACCTAGGTTTTACCTCAAAACCGAGGTTTTGTCCAAGCAAAATTTTTTTCCCCAAAAGCTATTTTGGTTACAAAACCTCAGTTTGAAACCTAGGTTTCCTCTTTTCTACTTATTCCTCTTTCTTCTTTCCTACTTTTTCATTCTTTCTCTTTCCTACCCACTTTTTTGCCTCGGAATCCATAAAAGCTAATAACTTCCCAAACATAAATCACTTTTCAAAACCTAGGTTTTGCCTCAGAATCTGTAAAAGTTATTTTCCAAAATCTATTCTCCAAAACCTAGGTTTTACCTCGAAATCTATAAAAGCTATTTTCAACCTCACATCCAAACAAGCTCTTAGTAGTGTTGTATGTATCTACTATCTCTCTGATTCTAAATATATAAGATATATAACTAATTTACAGGTCATGTTAATGAAATTATTTGATTAAATTAGTTATTTTTAACAAAAATATATGTTTGTTTAATTTCCATAAAAGCCTCATTTTAATCATTTGCATAAGAGATAACTCCCACTTAACATGTGGAATCAATAATGAAAATTTAGAGAGAGAAAATTGTAAGTTTGAAAGACGAAGTAAAATGAAATTTTATGTTTAGAATAAAAACAAACGCATCTATATTAGTTTGTACATTTAGAACATAACGGTGGAAGTATTATACCCTCAAAAAAATAAAAGGAAAAAGAAAACTAAGAAGAAAGAGGGAGGGTAAATCATTGGATTTAGTTCATTCGTGGGCAAGTTTAAAGATGTTCCTAATTTTATGGAGGTAAATTTTAATATTTTACAAGAAATAACTAATTTTAATTTAAATTAGTATTATCATTGTTGTTGTTATTGGTGAGTTACCAAGGGTGCTTCACTACTAAAAAAATATCATTTAGAGACGGAAAAATCCATCGTTAAATGTCTATTTTCCATCAGAAAATTTCCATTTAGTGACGAAAATATTAGGGACCCTTATTTTAGCGACGGAAAATAGCCATTTAGCGACGGAATGTCATTTTTCTAATAGTGTTTCTGATCCATTTTAGATTTAAAACTAATCATTTTCAAGGTTTAAAGGGTAACGATTTTAGCCTCTTCCAACAAATATACTTTTCAAGATTCAAACATGTTTTCTCCTCCTTACAGAGATGATGTCACTTATAATCTTAATCAACCGCTTGGTGGTTGTTGTTTTTGTATGTTAAAGAAAAATATTGGAGCCAAGTAACAAGCTAGCTAGGTGCAATGAAATGATTGGAATTGAGGACAAGTTTAAAAATGATGATGATGATGTGGTGAGGCAAAAGGAGGATCCATGTATAGAAGAAGAGCGTGGGTGGAGGCGTGACTAGCGAGACTGGCGTGGTCCTACCTTTGTGTCCCTATGATGAATCATCATCATCATCAACATGCTTTGTTCCCTCTTCACTTTTCATGCGTTGAATCCTATGCCATCTTTGTCTCTCCTTAATTCAAATAAGGTTATAATTAAGGGTTAAAATGTATGCCGTATTTTTTGAAATATTATTTCACATGTGTTTAATGATTTTAAATATAATTGGGGTGTTTGAAAAGCTTCTCAACATCCCAAAAGCACGTTCAACATTGTTTTTTCGCAAAACGAGATAATCTCCTTCACACATTTACCTCGTAAATGGTAAAAGTACTTCTACACCTCTTTACTAAACGGACCCAATGTGATCTATTTAACGCTACAAAATATTTTTTCTGTGCGTCCAGGATTTCAAACTATTTTATGTTACAATTTTACCCATGACAATCCAAGATTTTATTGGATGCATTTGGAAAATATTTTAAAATGTTGAACGCAGGTTAGCTCTTAAAATAGTTCATTGATTCTTATGAGCATTTCACTATATGACTAATTCTTTCTTTTTTAAACCAGATGCCTTGGTAAATGTCTCATCCGATGAAGTCTACTGCATGTGGGTGCGTTGGTGTGTCTGAATTCCATGGTATTTAATGTTTAGATAAGCGTAAATTTATTCCAAAAGTTTTTGCTCAAGAACAATGTTATATCAAAAGTGCTTTTGGATTCAATGTCACCCGGAACGTAACATTTCACTACTACAAAAAGGTGATATCACGTCCCCCAATCTCACGTCCAGTTTTTTCTCATGTATAGCTTTATAAATGTAACAAATACTGCCTAATTGATGTCCGTTATCATATATACAACAGAAGAAAATATATGACACATTAATTGCCATACTTTTATTCCTTATGTAAATTTAATAGATGCGAAGATGTTGGTCAAATTAGTTGTTAAAAAAAATTTAAAATGAAGGGTATAAATATCTAAATATTGATTTATAAAATGTACGGTATCCACATGCCAATTTAATATAAGTTGTAATTCGGATTACATAGTTAAATCTATGTAATGGAGATTAAACCTGATTTGTAGTAATCCGTTGTAATAAAAATTATATTCAATTACATTATTATACCAACCAAATACTTTAATTATAGTTAGGAAAATTAGTTGAGCCTGTTGGATCGAGCCATTTAAGTCTGTTTAACTTGAGGGTCAAGCTTATAATTTAAAGCATCTAGAAGAAGTTTGGTCCAAAAGGGTCATCCCTATAGGAACCAGGCTTAAAAGATACCACTCGTTTATTCATTAATTTCAAAAATATCGCACTAGTGACGAGGTGAATCGAGCTGTTTCGGTTAAAAGGGGTAGATGAAGCTTAATGAGATTATTCAGCAAGACCTCTTAGTTAAAATATATCCAAAATTTATTTTTTAATCAAGCCTAACGGCGTTGTATGATTCATGTAACCAACCCCACTTAATAGGATAAGGTTTTGTGGTAGTTTTCCCTTGTATCACATATCTCAGGCACAAAACCAAAACTACTTGTGACTTGAAAACATTATGGCTTACTATGAATTTTAATACTATATAGATATCTTAATGACCATAGTACTTTATAGATAAAACATTAAAGTGATGTTATTTTCCATCGTTATTAAATTTATTACTTCATTTGATCTTAAATATAAGATCTAGTTTATAGTATAAAATCACACTATGAACTATGTCTTACATTAAGAATTGTAGGTAGTATTAAGTTTATTTTATGAAAGACAAAATAATATTAATAAAATTTAAAGAAATTATGGCATAAAGTATTGCTTAAAATATGAAAGAAAAGGGAAGGTGGAGCTAGAAAAAAGTTACTAAGAACAAGGTCCGAACATAATATATATATAGGTAGTATTGAGTTAAATTAGAATGACTGACACTCTACACTCTTGGACGATATTTTTATGTTATTTAAAAAACAGGAAAGGAATTAGATCCATTATAATATTTAAAAGTATTGCCGATAGATATTTCCTTGAAGAACAATAATTTAAAAAATGTATGCACTATTCCACACGCACACATGTAAATATGCAACGGATAGAATATATACTGCAAGATGCAAAAGAAAAAAAGTTCATATATACTTTAATAAAAACTAAGAGTCATAGTGTGTTCATTCTTCCTAATATTAAAATTTAATTTAGACTGCTTGGTTAGATAAGTGAAAAGTTTTGGAGTGGTTGATTGGGTTATATTTTAAATTTTTTTTCCTTTCTTTTACTAAGCCTGAAATACCATCATTTTTAGTTAAAAAAGCAAAAAAAAACATAGTAATATATCGTATTTATGCTTTAATAATGTTAAGTTGGATATCCGACAATGCTTTAATCTGATCCAACTAAATAATGATGTAAAAACTTTATTTTGTTAGATTATGTGTGCTTTGTTTCATTTACATATGGCTTAATACCTTTTTATTTAAATAATACACATTTTAAAGTTATATATGAATGTTTATGTATTCTTTAATTAAATTGTATTATTTAAATTACGATTGGATTGATCCAATGATTTGATGATTTGTAGTACTTTTGTTTTCTCCCTCTTAATACACATGCGCACATGTGTGTGTATTCCAACAAGAAAGAATCATCCATTTTTTTGAAGGAAACATATAAAGTTCTAATGTTTTAAAGTAGCAGAAGAAAATATAACTATTGCATGAGTTAGTAAAATGATACACAAAAAAGATGGATGAGTAGTAAAAAAAACATCAACTGCTGAGCAAGTGGAAACTAGAAATCTGATGTCTTGTCATACTGCCGATTCGTTTGAGCACTGTCGTTGGTCCAGACAAATGTATATTCTGCCAATACATATTGGAGTCGTTTCAAAAAACGGTGGAGAAGTACTTTTACGTAAGTCGAGGTAAATATGTGAATGAGATTATCTCGTTTTGTGGAGAAACACAGTTAAAAGTACTTTTGTACTCCTGAAAAGCTTTGCCAAAAGGGGAACCTTTAATTGAAGCTTATCTGGAATGTTTCTATTATGAGTAAGAACCATCAATTAAACTATAAAAAAGTACACGAGTTCAGAAAATAAATAAAAAACAAAAACTTAGACCAGAATTAAAATAAAAACAGGATCAGCAGAACAATATTTAATATCCCTAAGCAATAGCTTCTGAAAAAGCAAAGGAGGTCTCATGACCCAATACGGAAACACGACTTGTTCAAGGAAACTCAAGCAATTTAGCCGACCATAATCTAGTGTTGGCCTGGCTTAAACTAGAAATTCATACATAATCCAGATATTCTTGATACCAATTGCATCTCTTACAACCAAAGAGACATCAATAATACCAGTCACACACAATCCAGTGTTGGCATGGCTTAAACTGGAGTGAACTTTCACAGCATGTTACATGTTTTACCAAAGTATCGATATATGCCTTCCCAAGCGTAGTGACGATAATGAATGAAATCTCCACTTAAACGGTGACAGGCAAGATCCTTACTTACTGCTAAATCTACAGACAATAGTGGGCAATCATTGTGACCTTTAGATAGATTATATTCCATTTATCACAAATGTCTCTTGTAGTTGTAGAGGTTCTTTCAGTTGAAGCATCATGAGCATAATCTTAATTAGATGTCTGGCAACAAGAATAAGAATGTAAATATATACAACTACCAGAAAAATATCATTTAACTATGAAAAATCCGTCGCTAAAACGAGGGTCGCTAATATTTTTCGTCGCTAAATGAAAACTTTTTGATAGAAAATATCCATTTAGTGATGGATTTTTCCATCACTAAATGACATTTTTCTGGTAGGATACACATGGATGGGGACTGCTTAGATTGAAAGAAAGCAATATCAATAGCTATATACGAGTGGAAATCCTTAATATAAAAGTCACTTAGCTTTTTTTGTAAGATTGAAAAAGTTAAATATGCTATTTTAAAGTATTTATATTTATTATTTTTTTAATTAATTTGCATGACTTATGGACTAATATACAATTTAATTATACATATAAATAAATATTTGAAATAATATATATTTAACATTTTTAATCTCTAAAAAATCAACTAAATCTAGGTAATATTATTGTAGAAGAACCCACGTACAAATCCAACAAAGGTAAATTAATAATGTTATGGACAGTTACGGAAAAAGAAAAGGCTTTTCTTTATCTCTATTGTTTCAATGCTTCTCCATGGAAGGGAAAAGAAAAGTTTGGAAGGCCAACAAAACTAACCTAAAGCTGCAAATTCAGGGACAAAGCTGCATGCCAATAGCTTGCCATATGATAAAAGCTTAATGTAGCACACATTATAATGATTGAATTTGGAATGTGATTTCATATTATTTATGAAACTTTTTGAATTTCATGCTATATATATGTTGATTTTTTTTAGTTTCATGATAGGTTCATTAATTAGTGATGGGAGTGATATTTTCAAAATTAAACAGGATCAATTGATCAGTGTATCGTTATAAATTGACCATTCAAAGTCATACTTTGGCCCATATTGTCTTCAAAAATTATAACTAATTAAAAATATATAAAAGTAATATAATATTACTCTCGATCATTAATATAAAAAGCCAATTGACTTTTTGATATATTAATAAATTAAATAAATTACTTAATTATAACATATTCCAAATACTTATATGTATAATTAGATTGTATATATATATATATCAATTTATAAGTCAAGGAAATTAATTTAAAAAAAATTATAAATATATCGGTTAATTCTAAAAACAAGTCATTTGGCTCTTATTAGTTATTGATAAAAGCATATTAACTCATCTTAATTTTGTTATTTTGATAAACTCAAGATTAATGGAGTTTGACACAAAATTTTATTTGTTCTTGGTCAATGACTAATCTGATTTGAAAAAATGATTGAAGAGAAGGCATGAAGTGTGATATAACATATATAGAGAGAGAGAGAGAGGTCACAGAGAATGATGAAAATGGTTGAAAGGTGAGAGTGGTTGAGGCGCAGCAATTAAAGATGAGGAGAGAAGATATCCCTGTGGTTTTAATTGTAAATTAATTAACCTAATCTGTCATTGCATAATTAATAGGAATCATGAATGTTCTTCAATTATGTTGTAACTGGGGTTATTATAGGAATGTTGTCATGCTAACAAGCTACATTGAAGCGATTAATTTTTGTGTTAAAGAATGTGAGAGCGATCACTCTTTTAAAGATATAGTTCATGATACTAGATTCTTCGTAAACATGCACCGACATGTGTTAATTAGTATAGTTATAGACTGTTTGGTAAAAATATCCCATCATAAAGAGTAAATTTTTGTTTCTTTGAGCAACCACCCTATTCTTAGTGTAACTTCCAGTTGATAGTTGATGTAATCATAGTTTTTAAGTATTGAAATCCAGTTTTTTACTAAAAAAAAAAGGTTGAATGTGATCTCAAAAGTGAGGTGGGTGGCAAAGTGAAGGCTTAAGAGTGGGAAGACATTAATGAATGCTTCAATGGGGCCCATCACCCACCCAAGAACCAACTTCCATTCTTTTTGCCCACAAACTCTATGCTTTCCTCTTCATATTGTACTAAAACTCAACCACGACAAGGATCAAGACTAACAAATGAATCAAGATTTGAATTTTCGTTAAGAGTTGTTCTCACTTTTAATTTTTTTTATAGTTCTTCTAACAATATTATCTCCAATATAAGAATATCTATGCATGGCAACAAAAAAAGAAGAAGTAATGAGTCAACAAGTAACACTAGTAAACCAGTCTTAATTAAAGATTCCCATGCCATTTCTCGAATTGTGTTAAAATACAATTTAATCTATATTATAAAAATTTGTTTTTT
>JANTPZ010141167.1:5273-42747 GCA_025593235.1 Vachellia pachyceras | reverse complement strand
TCTTCAATCTCTGTCATTTTGGATTTTGAGGGTTGAGTCAAGTTTGAGAAAATGTAAGTTTTCACCGATTAAATAAAACTTCAAGCAAGTTTATAACTCTCCTAAACCATATAGAGCATTGCCTGTGGATTTTCTTCGAGATTTATTGAGTCCATATCATGGTTTTTGTGGTTTAAGTTGTAATGCTGGTGTTATGAATGTATTTTTAGCTTGAAATTATGAGTTGGGAGTATTTATTGTGTAAACTAATAATCTTAAATGCTTATCAAGTCTTTGATGAAATTTCTAAAAGAAAGAAAAACTCATTTAGTTGTTTGCTCATTAAAAACTCTTTGATCACGATATTTGATCACGTTGATCTCATGCATGGAGATAATGAATAGAAATGATATTTAGATGATATATATACTATATACATGCTTGAAAATGGTTTTAAAGATATTACTTGCAAATTTTCATGCTGAGATTCTCGTTATACTTTTAAACTGTAAATTGATCTTGTGCATGTTCGAGAACATTTTTTAGAGGATCGAATATAGAAAACTGATTATTAACAGCAGTACTATTAGTCTTTGACGCGTCATGGTTAATTGCAAACTCACTAGATACTTGTGGGATTAGGACCCATGCTTGGTATTCGTGGACGTTGACTCACGCTTACTATTCGTGAGGTTTATACATGTGCTTGTTTCATGGGCTTTGCTCTCACACTTGTTTGTGTGGTCTCAAGCTGCATTTGGTTGGTTACCATTGTGGACTGTATATCCACATTTGTTATGTCGTTCTGTTGAACTCCTCTGACAATATAAGATATGATGTTTGCCTTTTTAAATCGACTGTGTTAAACAAATTGTTTTACTTCATACTTTAAATTATCTAAGAATGATCTGTTATATAATTTCAATTATGATTTGAATATATCTAGCAGAAATTGAGATTTATTGCTATAATACTTATCAAAGTTAAATTACTTAGATAATTTTCTTAAATTTTTTAAATTATATACATTAGATGTCATTCACGAAATTAACTTTTTCTTCAAATAGTTCAATTGACCCTATATCTCTGGTAGAGCGGTAAAAACATCCTTGTCATTATAAGGATCGCTAACTTATTTTATAGCTGAAACTTGACATATATACAAACTTATGTTTATGTACTACTTTTAAAGTTTAGATGCTCCATGTAATTTATAGGCAATATCAATATGTTTTTGTTATACTTTGAAGAATATTAATGTGTTGTGATATATTATTTGGATTAATTATTTGATCTTTTTTGGAAATGTTTCCACCCTGCAACCCTGTTGGTCCGGCCAAGGTGGGTTCGTAAAATTTTTGAAATATGGTAAAATTTTAAAACGAAAAATTTAGGCTTTTTGGGTCTAGTAATGTAGCCTAGTCAAGTAACAGTGGTTTAGGGCCCAACATTATCTTACATTTGCAAATTCAAACAAACAGTCAGCATTGTTAATATATAGTAAATCAATGTTCGAAACATATTTAGTACTTGAGAGTGGCTCAAAATGATTTACCTTCAGTAGGAGATACTGGTGCTTCATAAAAAAAATGCATTATCTCATTAATCCTTTTTCCTCTTGTCATGTAGGTTGTTGCGTGTTTCTTCATTTAAAGAAATATATCTCACAAGCTTTATTAATTACTCCCTTTTATCCTATTTATTTATAAAATATTTTTTCTATGCATGATGTGTTTCTATTCATAAAATACTGCATTTAGTTTTAAATATAAAATCACATTGGTAGAGTAAATTAGAATATCTGTTTCAAAAAAAAAACAGAGAGAATATCTTCTGAGATATTCTTTGATCTTTTTCAAGGCATTTCAAAATTTATTTTAAGGAGCATTAAATATGTTTCTATATAATGATATTTAATAAAGATAGAGAGAGTAGGCTATATAGTATACACTTATATCAAGTTTTTATTTGATTCTTAAATTCAAAAAATGGAATTTTAATTCTTTATTCTTAACGTTATTAGTTTATTTAACCGATAATGTTGATTCGGCAATTTCATATTGTTAAAATATGCTTAAATGTTAATTTTATGTAATTATTTTTACATTTTAAAATTTAATCATATTTTATCCCCATTTGACTTCATAATCACTGTTTGAATTTGATGCGTCAATAATTTTCATTAAATGAAACTAACAATGTTAAAAATAAAAACATAAAAGTTCAATTTTTAAATTAATGGATCATATAATAACGTTATGTAAATTTAAATGCTCATACGTATACTTTAGGCAAAAAGATTAATATATATTAAGATTTACTATAGCCAATAAAATTAATTTTTATAAATTATCAATCATTTAATTATATTTAATATTTTTTACTGTTTTTATTAATACCTCAGTGCATAGTTGCAGTTTTGAGCATGTCATATTTGGAGGAATTAAATAATAGTCCCACTGGTGGTGCATGGAGTCACAATATTTGACTTATTTGTTTGCATTGAGAACTTCGCTAGTGCCATTAATTATGTTTCTGTGTCTCAAAACGTGACGGAACAAAAAGCATATAATGATAATTATTAATGGGAAAAATGATAAAAAAAATTAGAAATTGCAAAATCTTAAATGATTTTTTTTCATAATTCTTAATAAAGTATTAATCAATACTAATAAATAATTCACAACTTATTTTATAGTTAATACTGTTTTGAGATTTTACAATTTTCAGATATATTTTTTCCATTATTAATATGTTCCACCATATTTGTAGAACACCTCTCCATACTCCATCTATATTAGGATTTAGCTATATTCTTTAGGGCTCATTTGGTACGCAGAATTCATTTTGATGAATATGGAAATGGAAATGGGGTTTAAAAGTATCTTTAGTATGTCTGGGAAATGAAACATGATTTTTAGATGAAAAACCTAAAAACCCTTGTAAATTAAAAAATATTTTTTAAATTCTTTAACCTATCTCCCAGGTCATCGTCCAACCGAAGGAGAAAAAAAAATATCATGGGCCGTCGTTAGGTCATCGTCAAGGTCGTTGTCGGGGTTGTCATTGTGGGTCGCAGTTGTTGGATTCACAATAAAGCTAGAACTGAGTTCCTAGGTAGGGTATGTGGAAGTGTCACTTCCATTGTTATATGGAATTAACAATTCCATAGAATCCAATTCAAACCAACCACACAAACTTATTTTTTGATTCCCACTCCAGTTCCACTTCTAAGCTCTTGATTCCATGCTACCAACACACAGCATTAGAGTTTAGGATTAGGGTCTAGAGTTTAGGGTTATTCCAAACACTCATGATATAAATCGTTTATGATTTGGTCGAAAATCCAAGACATATGTAATACTGACTTTATTCAAATTCTTTAATAAAGTTAGAAGTAAACAAATATTTTAATTTATGATATATCAAATAAGTTAATTGTTACCTTTTTATTCCGTGAACTAATTAAAGTCACTTACACTGTAAACGGATAAAGTATAAAAATAATTAAGAAATTCAAAATTTTTGCGTTTTCAGAAAATGTCAGATCCATGTTATTTGATATTTTTGATCGATTTATCACTTGCACTTAATTTATGCAAAATATTAGGGGATAAATGAAAGTGGGACCCACAAATTTGAATTTGAGACATTAGACGACGACGACGACAAAATGTCCCACTGCTCTGGGTTTTTGTCTTTTTTAAATCAAATTGGAAATTCAAATAGGAAATATTGTGGTCCATGATTTAACATTATGCATGGAATAATGTACTCCTAAAAGTTGCTTTTCCCACGGGTAAACCTTATCAAGACATGTGTCTTCAACCGAAGGAAGTACAAATTTTAAACAATCCACAGGTTTGATTGTACTAACAGTAAAAATTATCTTTTCTACTTCAAGTGATAAACATGTGGTAAAAACTTTTTTCAACTTGCATCAATGTGATTCGGTAATGTTATAGTAAAGAGGCTTTTATATGGTATGGTGTGTATCTTCTTCCACTTGAAATATTAAGGCCAGTTTGGTTGCCAGAAAATTTCTAATGGAAAAGGAAAATGGGATATTTTCCTTCGTTAAAACCGTTTGTTGCAACATTTTTCCAGGATAGAGAATTCTAGTGGCGTAAGATTTTCTCATCTTTAATGGAAACTGGGTTCCCACGATATTGGTGGGATCTGATTTTCCCACCTTGAAAATTTACGATATGGCCATCGTCTTCTTCTCTTCTCACTCTCGCCTTTGCTTGCTCAAACGTCGTGCTGCCAGTAAATGTTCTCCCTCCTACGCCCTCTCATCCTTTATTTACACTCTCGCTCTCTCTCGTCCTTTTTTCATCTTCACCACATTCGAATATGGTGAAGATGTGGTGATCTTCACCATATCTTATATATTAATATATAAGATATATATAAATATATATAATTAGTAATATATATAATTAATAAATATATATTAAATACATATATAAATATATTAATTAATAATAAATATAATATAATTAAATATTAAAGAATAAATATAAATAAGTTTAATTTTTATTAATAAATACTTATATTTATAAAAAAACATTTTACATTTTTCATTAAGGGCAGTATAGTCATTTAATAAAATTTTCCTACTCTCTTTCCTACAATTTTAATCCAACCAAACAAAATTTTTTTCATCAACCTACTTTCCATTCCAGTGTCAACCAAATAGCACACCCTAAAAAAATTTCTGTCCATTCCATTTTGTTCCATTCCAACGGATGCACCGAACCAAGCCCTAAGTTATTTTTAGCCATATCAATGGAATAAAAAATGACCAATTAAATCAATAAATACGTATCTAAAAGCTAATATGAATCGTGTCTAATGAACAGGTTAGTCCTTCATGATGTGATAAATCAATATTTTAATCATATTAGAAGCGTTGCACACATAAAGTGCCCCTACGATATGTCGAACAAGATTACATCTAGTAGAAGAATACATATGCTTAGCAACTAATACCATAACCATCTACAACCAACAACATAGCTTTTACTACTCAAGAAACAACTTGCAACCATTTACCACCTTTAAACCTTCTCTTTTCCAATTTCAACTCTTGAAATCCTAGCCATCATCTTCCCAAAAGAGAGGCTCATTCAAGAAAACAACTCAAGAGAAAGGTAGTAGAAATTGCAAGACACAAGTAAAGATAGATATTTGGTTGCTAGAACTCCTTACCTTGTATTATGGAAGCTTGGTGCTCTTCTTTCTTGCTTGAAAATGGCTTCTTTACTAGAGAGAAGGGAGAAAAAAATCTGACCTAAAGAGAGAGAGAGAAGTGGACATCCAAATGAGGGAGAGAAAGAGACCTTCCTAATTTAAAAATTGCCTCTTGCAAATTGTGTGGCTAAGAATGATTCTTAGAGGCCAAGTTTGGAAATACTTGATGGAGATTGTGCCACTTATCCTCATGGGATTGCTTGGTGAAAATCCCTTGCTGGTCTAGTTGGGCTGACTGGGCCTCTGCCCGTCCGGTTACTTGATCCAGTGGCACACATTTCCCTAAAGTAACCTTTACTTGGGTAACTATCTTTTTACTTTTCCGGAGACTTTCTCTCTCATGTGGCGCCATTCCCTAGGATTTCTTGCCTAGGTGGCTCATGTCCTAGCCTAAAACATCCCCTGGTTTTCCTCGTAACTCGCCAGGATTCCTTGATTTGCGTGCAAACAATAAAACGGGCTTCTGACGGCCAATTTGACTTAAGGGTATAGAAAACTTCTATATTTTTCCCTAATACTCCAGCTCTTTTTCATTCCTCAAAATTCTTCCCAGATTGTCCGTAATTAATTTTCTAAGAAAATACTTTTTTAGGGCTTTTGGGCACCGTTGTTCTCCGTACTTTGAAACTGCCCGTACTGGATACCGAGTAATAATTTTATTAAATACTTCACGACCCAACTAAACTTTTCTCATTTCGGGCCTCTGGCATTTGAGAACTCCTACTACCTCAATTAATTAGTTCTCAGTCGTCCTTAACTCCAAAATCCTTTAATTACGAAAATGTCATTACCTTGTCTTACTTCCACTTATTTAAGAAAATGACACTACCTTCTTATTTCTTTATTAATTACCAAAATGCCATCACTTATCCTACTCTTCTTTAATTCCAACTTTACCCTTGGTTGACTTTTGACATTTTTGACCGACTTTGGCTTTTTGGTCAACTTTGACTTTTGGGTTGGCTTTGGCTTTTTTGTCAACTTTGACTTTTTTGTTGACTTTTGACCCAATTATCAAAATGCCCTTATTATTTGATGACATTTTATGCCCTAATTTTTTTAGTCAAATCACCATTTTACGCTTGTCATTCAAGCCAAATGACCATTTTGCCCTTGGGTCATTCTTACTTAAAATCCTTAAGACTAGGGACTTAGTCAATCACAATCTTTCTTATCTAGAGGCATTTTCCTTTCTATGTTTCCACATCCATGGCATTAAATCATCACATAACTTATCGGCTTACCCTCTATTTCCACTCACAGGAATATACGGATATTACATTAATGCCTTGGAATGGGTCAAAAATAATTGTGATTTCCAAGGTTTGCACTATAGGAACCCTAGGGTCATTCTCTAAAACAGAGCCTTTAGCATAATTGATTTCAGTTAACCCGTGTACATTCAAATGCTGAAATGAATTGGTGGTTTTTGTTTGCAAAACTTTAACATAAAAAATGACAAAAGAAATGCTGAACTTAAAGCATTTTTTGGATTTTATAGGAATGTAGAAAATTGAGTGATGAATGCGAATTCCTTTAATGATGAAACTCCTCTTGGAAATGGTTCAAGCTGTCATTATTCAAAAATAATGAGGTAGAGCAATAATTAGCACTAAGTTTCTTGGTTAAAAGCCCCAACAACTCGTTGGGTCAGAAATCTCATGAAATGAACTCCATTTCATAAAACCCTTGGAAAACACTTAGTGTGTACAATGAAGAGTTCAGCGAAAATCCAAAACAAACATCATCAACCCAAATATCAAACACAACTAGGTGTATAAGAGGGAATAAAGAAGCTTGCAATGAATAAATAGAAATAAGACTTCACGCTATCACGTCAAACAAAGAACTTTTTATTACACAAAGAAATCAGAGTTTGATTACAACTGTAACCAAATATTCAAGTACAAATTACAAGTTATAACTCAACAACTATGTAATTCGTAACAAGAACACATATTAGAATTGATACTCCCCTTTTTAGCTCCATGAACTCAGGTCTTCTCCATCTCCAAGAGGAAGGAAGAGGTTTAGCTACTCATATCACTTAGCTTAACACTCTCCATAGAAGAATATGGATGCATGGTGGTCTGGAGATGGAAGGTAGAAGATGGAAATTGTGACTAGAGTTTGCGTGAGGAAAATGAGAGAAGAGAGAAGGGGAAGAGTGATCCAGATGTGCCTACTGCATTCCCCATAAGATGTGCGAAAATTACCCTAAATAGGGCTACTAAAACATTCTGGGTTGGGTTCATATTGTGGGTCAGTTTTCTTTCAATTTTGGAGCATAATCTATTGCTGATACATGATATTCACCATGGAGCATATATAGTTTCACTGTGGCGAACCTCTCCCAAGAGATTCTACTATTTCTGCCTTGTTTCGTTGTGGCGAAAGTATCCAAAGCTGCTTCTTCAACTTCTGTCAAAGTTCTTGAAATGAAAACCAATAGTTTGAGGCACCTTTTTGCTCTAAAGTTGCATTGAACACGTATATTCAACTAATACTATCATTTACACCCAAAAACATGCTAATCAAGAACAGAAACTTATGTTATCAATTAAGCACAATCAAGATCAAAAATGAGTTAGAAATGCATTAAGAACTTTGAAATTATCAATAAAATTAATAAACAATTATAGCTCAATCAAATTTCTCTCTAGGGTTTCTTGTGGCTCACTTCTTTCAAAATTCATCCACACACATACCTCAAATGGTTCATGACTACTCCTCTATTTATAGAACTCATATGGGATGTATAGAATATTTAAGATTAATAATTTTGAAATTCGAATATGAAAAGATGTTCAATATTAATCTTCATTAATCTTGAAATTCAAATTTTAAAATTTGAATTTGAATGAATTTGATTTGACCAAATTATATCTATTTAATTAATCCAAACAATGAGACAATTAATTTAATTCATCTTTATAAATTAAATATGAATCTCAATTTTAGTTATTTAATTTATCAAATAAAGTAAACATTAAAATAACATATATTAACATTAATAATATTATCTATATAATATTATTATTCGAATGTGTGTGTGTATAATTCGAACACCCTAGAATAAATGACACATTCATTGAATCTCAAACAAATTTTAGATTTAATGAACTTGGATATTAAATCTCATATTGGATTGTTCTTGCGGCGACCATACATGCTCAAATGAAGTTGGTAGTGAGCTAAACTTAATACTAGCCTACAAGTCGTAAGTGACCTCTAGCAAGACCTTATGACTATCCAAATCACATGAGGATCATTAACATGATGCAACATTTCATGTAATCACATCATGTCACGATATCTTGTTAAGGATGAGGCATGGGTAATGTCATCCTCCTTTCCTGACCATTACTTGTTTATCCCTGAGTAGTCTAATCTTAGAAACGAAAACACTTTTCGTTATAGTATGACCATACATTTCTCATACTAATTCATCAAGGGGCCCATTAATATCTCTCTACCTTGATCATTCATATTACTTCACATGGAAACCCCTAAGCCCGATTATAACATTTATCATCACCCGGTCAAAGGTGACTTTTGACTAAGTTAAGACTCAGCTACTCTCATGTAAGAATCTATGATTATCTCAGGTCAAAGGATGTTGTGATGTGATTACACATGAGATAAGCTTATGACATAATCCATCCAACTTTCTCATAACGGGTTGGTCCAACAATTATGCTCTTACAAGTGCCTAAAACTTTGATTTTTATCTCTATACCTTATCAAAGTCATATTGATCTTATTTCATCTTTGCATGTGTATAGACAACTGACCAAGGACATTTAGGACTTCATAATTTGTCTATGGATGTAATTTCATAATAAACATGCAAAAGCTATGATAATTAAATGGAGAAAATACATTAAAATCAACATTGTCTAAAGTATAATGATTGACCATAGAGCACAATTTCTAGCATGTTTTTGATTGAAAGTATCAAAAAAATAGGGAGAGAGAGAGAGAGAGAATTGTCTAAAAAAAGGTAAACTAAAGACCCTCAGTTTTCCTCTTCCTTAGAACTTATAGCCACCCACGCCTATTCCTCTAGAAATCAAACAAATTAAAACATCAAAAATCAAAACCATAGAGTAATAACATCAAAAGCATAAAAAACTAACACCATGGAGCGACAGAAATCACAAACACAATTAGAAGTACAAATCATACTGAATAAAAAACAGAGATTTGCAAATGGTTGATGTTGATAGTAGCCCATGAAAGACTACTGAGGAAAGCACGAGCCACACAAATAATGATAACCAAAATGGATGCAAGATTCACAAAGTGATACTCGAACCCAAAGACCTGCAAATTAATTGATTGACCATGGGTTTAATGAGAGACGACGACAATTTGTGGGTAGTGCGAGGGTTAATAAGTTCCATATAAGATCGAAGGCAGACCATCCTCATCTTGTGGGAGGCCACATCAAGTTGTTGGAGGAGTTTATCATTACTGTCATCAACCATGAGCAAGACGAGTGAGGAGAAGGCAATGTGAGGAAGAGGATGAGTTGGTGGCAATGTGGCATGGGTATTTTGGTCATTTCAATATAATTCCCCTGAGGACTAGGACAGAGAAACGGGCGGGATATACTGACCCGATGGTCAACCCGTTGCCCGCCTATTTAATATTAACCAAGTAAACCCCAGTTAACGGGTGGCTAGAACCTGTCTAGGTTCGGGCTAGTAAGCAAGTAGTCCATTTACTTTTTTTTGTAGATTGAAGCTTGCTAGAGATTCATGTTTGGAAGACTAGAACCGAGAAGCAACAGATTGAAGCTCACCTCAAAAAAAGTTTTTCCCAAACTTTTTCAGACTTGCTAATTTCATATAGCTCCAACTGTATATGTGTGTGTTTGAGAGAATTCATACAATGACGATGGTAATCGATTCAGAATTTGGAACTAATCTTGAAAATTAGTATACGGAAAGGGGAAAGGAAATGGTACCTTAACGGAGGGATCTTTGGGTTCAATGACTGCTCTCATGAGAGGGATCTCAGTAAGCTCTACTTAAGAGCTATTTTCAGTGCCGTCTCTGCTTAAAACTTCCATTCCAATTCTGCTTCCTCATATTCTTCTAACTCCAATGTGGAAGATTTGTGAGGACTCTTGTCCACTTTCTCTGCCTCCATTATATTCTTCAAACTTGAAATAGTTAGATTGATCTTACAACTCAACGAGTAGAGACTGTGGAAGCGACAACGAGCAAAAGAGACACGAATAGATTCTTGAGATTCTGCGCCCACACGCCACATAGTGACAAGAAGAGATAAGGAAGGATGGCTTGGCGATTCGTCGTAGTGGAGAACGAGAGGGTTGAAGGAGGATAAGAAGGATTGTAGCACTACCAGAAAAATATCATTTAGAGACAGAAAAATCCACTGTTAAATGGCTATTTTTCATCAGAAAATTTCCATTTAGCGATGGAAAATATTAATGACCTGTTGATGCATTTTTTGATGATAAAAAATTGATGTTTTATGTTTTTGCAGGAATTATAAAGTTGGAAAAATGTTTTTGAAACTTAAATATTTGATTTGGCATGCTACTATTATTTTTTTAATAACTCAGTGCTCTCTAAAAATGCTCGAGTAGTAAGTTAAAGTATTGTCAATACTCAAACATTACAGATCAATACTCGAGCATTGTGCCTAAAAAATGCAGTACTTTCACTTAGTGCTCAAGCATAAGGTTCAAGCATAGCCAATACTCAAGCATTGATCCTCAATGCTTAAGCATCGAGCTCAAAATATGGTTTTCAGACAGTGTTGTCATAAGAATGCTCGAGCAGTGTGTGGAAGCATTGCCAATGCTCGAGCATTGAGCTCCAAGATTGTGTTATCAGACAGTGCTACTAAGCAATACTCCAGCAGAAGTTGAAGATCATAGACAATGCTCGAGCACTACAACCTAATGCTTGAGTGTTGAGAGTCTTTTCTTTGTGCTGTCAAAGAATGCTCCAGCAGAGGCTTCAAACAGAGCCAATGCTCGAGCACTGAGAATCAGTGCTCGAATATTGAACGTTTCTCAGACAGTGTTGTTAGTAAGTGCTGCCAGCAATAACTGGAAGCATTGCCAATGCTTGAGTATTGGCACTTAATGCTCGAGCATTAGGCTCAAAATTCTACTATTCACCTATGCTTTCTGAAAATGCTCCAGTAACCAGCACTCACAATGCTTGAGCACCATGATCTAGTGCTCGAGTACTAAGGTTTTCAAATACATATTTCTTCAAAACTTGCAATGAATGCTCGAGCAATTTTAGAAAGCATTGTCAGTGCTCAAGCACTGAGATCCAATGCTCCAGCATTGGCATGGTTTGCTGTCAAAATCTTTTCTGTGCTCGAGTACAAACTAAAAGCATTGATATTACTCGAAGCACTATGTTTTAATGCTCGAGTGTTCAGTTCATTTTTCAAATAATTTCATACTATGCTCCAGCATTGAGCTTTCCTTTGAAATATACATTGCATTGCTCGAGCATTAGAATGATGTGCTTGAGCACTACTCTCTCTGATAGCTATGCCTCTAACAGCTATACCTACACTTGATAAAATATTTCCTTACATGTGCTAAACCTTTTTAAATCCTAAATGCTCTCATAAATGCAGGAAACTTTGACTTATGAGATGAGGAATAAAATAAACACAATCTCTCACAAAAAAAAGCATCAACTTTCGTCTGCCGTCGTCATCGCTCTTTTGAGTTGCATTTATTACTACATTAATGGCAAAGCTAAATGGTTGGTGGTGGGAATAACGGTTACTAATGGAGTTTAACGGCTACTTCATTACTCCTCCACTATAAAAGCTCAAACATTCAATACGAATGGAGAGAATGAACAGTGTGATCAACATTTTATACTCATTATATTCTCTGTACATTCTATAAACTCTTAAATACATCCACTGAGCTTCAGTAATTACTTATTCACTCTTTTGAGAGAGTGCATTTGGCAATCATTCATTATAAAACAGTGAGAAACATAAGGGTTGAGCCTTGTGTTCGTTGGGCTTAGTTTGAGTTAGAAAACAGAGGGTGTGTCACTCTGTTTTAGTGAAAAGTGTAAGGGGGCGAGTGCCCATTGTACAAGCTTGTGAAGCCTCTTGTTGCTGATTGATAGTGAATTTGAAAATCTCAGATGAGTTATGAGGACTGAACGTAGGTCAAGAGGACCAAACCAAGATAAATCTCTCATGTCAACTTCTCCCTACCCCCTCGGTGACATTGTTCTTTATTCTGTGCTTTGACTTTTTAATCTTATAAAAAGTAACCAATTCACCTCCTCTTGATCAAATCCTACACTAACATGACCCCATTTTAACAACGGAAAATAGCCATTTTAGCGACAGATGTTCCGTGGCTAAATGGCATTTTTCTGGTAGTAAAGGCAGTGGGGGCATTAGTGTTTGGGAGTGACACTGCTGATTCCAGCGTCACTGCTGATTCCTTGAGAAGAAGAAGGGAAGTTGGGACTTGGGAAGAGAACGAAAGGTCAAAGACTCAGAGGGATGAAGGCGAAGCTGGGTTGGGAATTGGGATAGGAGTTAGCTAGTTAGGGTTTTTAATTTTGTTACCAAATTTATTCAAAATGAAAAAAGGGGTTAACTTGATACAAGGGGCCAAGGGGGAATTGAACATGGAAGACAGAATATGAGTAAGCTGACTTTTACCACTAGACCAAGGTTAACTCATAGGATCCGACATCAGCTATTATATATTATATTAACATAATGATATATAAAAAATAAAAAAAATTAAACGGGCAGCCATGGGCAGCCTGTCACCCTCTTTCCATTTATGCCCATAGCCTGCTTGTTACGGGCTGCTTTTTTGGCTAGCCCAAACGGGAAAAAAACATATCGGGTCCAGGTGGATCCACTGGGTTCTGAGTCATTTGCTCAACCCTACTGAGGACGACGTCTTTAAAATGAACTTTGGTCCTTGAAACTAATCAAACAGGGATTTATAAGCAATTTTTATCGGTGATTGTGCCTATTTAAACTAGAAGTGAAAACTACTTTCTTTTAAAGTAATTTGCAGCTTATAAAAATTTATATAGGAAGGATTTTATCCCAATTTGCATGAATGTATTTTCCAAACACCATAATAAATAAGCCCATTATCGACCACCTCCACTCCTAAATATACTTTTTATATGACTTATTAATTGATATATAATATAAATATATATGTATAAATGAATACTTTTAAGTAGGGTATTTAGTTTCTTTTATATTCCCAATAAAAGCCAATCGACTCTTATATTATTGATTAAGGTAGTAATTTTTTTAGGAATGTTCATGCCGCCCAAAAGCCCAATTGGCCCTACCAAGTTGGGCCCCCGGGGAAATAGGTGTTTTTGTGAATTTTATTAAGGAATATTTTGGGCTCTTTTTAGCTCAGTAATGTAACAAACCTAATTTATGTGGGCTAAGGCCTAAAATTCTCTTTTTCTTCGTATTTTTTTTGTGATAAGGCCGAACATTCTCTTATACTAGCCATTGAGGTTGTTTGTTGAACTTACTTTAGCTTGATCATTGAATTGAACAGGAAACCACTGAAATTATATTTATGATACAAGGCAAAAGTGATACTTTAGTTATTTAACTTTATAAGATATTTTATTTTCATAATTTAATTTTATAAAGTGTTTTTTGGTCCTCTAACTCAGTTATAAAATATATTGACATTAAAATTCTAAAGGATGACAAAACATTTTCAAATGCTATTAAGTTTAACTTTTTAAAATAACATTGATTTGCACATAAAGCGTCATTTTAGCTTGTGTTTGGGTGGGATGCAAAAAGCGATTCTTAAGGGAAAATCCAACACAATTTTTTCATCAAAACTATGATTGTGATTAACCCATCCAAACATTATTGTTTCTGAAATATATTTTTGGCAAGAAAATTATGGTTTGGGGGTGAAAAACCATAATTTTTCAGAAGCCGGTTTTTCCTTTTTTCCAAAAGCCTTCTTTAAAATCTATTTTACAAAATATTCTTTATCATTTTTCTCTAAAAGGCTATTCCTTAACACACCCTCTAATGGCATTAGGGTTAAAGAATTAAAGAGATACTTTTTTTACCTCGGAATTTATCTAACGGTATTAGGGTTCAAAACTAAAGAGATACTTAATAAAATTAAATATCCATAATAAAATTTATTATTGAATTTTAAAAAATTAACATTAATATTATTAGAATTAGACCTAACAATGTTGGTTTTAAGTGTTTGGTTTACTGGTTCCAACATTCACACTAACACACACTTAACAGAAAAATTAGTGACATAATGTCTAAACTCTTTTTTTAGAGTAAAGGTTTAAAATTACAGTTTATCTTTTGCAAAGAGTTGTCAGCACCATAAAAAAGTTGGGTACAAAAATACGAACGATCTTTCAAAAAGACCCTAACATGCCATGTCCGCTAATTTATGGGATATTGACCATCAGTGGTAAAAAGTTTGACGGTTTTGCTGATGTGGCCGGTGATGTGGCAATAAGAGTATGAAAAGTTTGATTGAGTTGGATGAGATGGCAGGTGATGTGGGAAAATTGAATTAGATGCACGTGCGTGCAAAGGGGTCGACGGATTTTAGGATTTTATCGGGAGAGAGAG
This sequence comes from Vachellia pachyceras, assembly GCA_025593235.1. Classification (NCBI taxonomy): domain Eukaryota; kingdom Viridiplantae; phylum Streptophyta; class Magnoliopsida; order Fabales; family Fabaceae; genus Vachellia; species Vachellia pachyceras. The sequence goes on along the minus strand of JANTPZ010141167.1, from coordinate 27,864 downwards.
TGTAGAAAGGAGTCGAGTTGAGAGAGAGGAACCCAAGGCATCTGTTCAGAGGTTGTCTCGAGAGTTTAAGGAGAAAGTTCAAGATAGGCCTCAATATATGATAAGTGACATGAAGAATGAAGTGGAGCTTGATATAAAGGTGAATGTGTTCAACATGAGTTATTTGGTTCTTTTCGCATCTTTTATATATGGTTCATTTGTGTAACTTGTATACCTTCCATTCTTGTAGCAAGGGTTTAGTTAAGCGATTTTAATTGAAGAAGGTACTGCAAAAGAACATACGCAACACTATGCAGATCCCCAAATCAAATACCCAATACCTAACGAGCAAGACATGAGAAAGTTGAAAGCTCAAGTTGCACTGCTCCAGAGGGTTCAAGGAGGATCCAATTCACAACCGAAGGGGCAACACCCTCAGATCTACCAGTTAAGCCACCAGGAATAAAGTGGAATGGCAACCCAAGCATTACATCTTCATAGCTCCTTCGCCAAAGTCAGAGCATTATTGCAAAGACCAGAGTGTGTGTAAGAAAGGTCTGACATATAAAGTTCATAATGTTCTGTTGCAGGAAATTTTTTTTTTTTGGTTTAGTGTTTGCCATGATTGACCTCTGGTATTTTTTTTTTTTTTTAGGGTGGCCTAATGGCTTTGATGAATTGTGTTTGATGATTTTGCTGCACTTTTTGTAATAGCTGGTCAGTCCATCCATCAGCCCCTTATACGGTGTCGTATTGACTTCAAGAAATAAGCGAACAAGACTGTTGAAGGCGATGGAGAGCCTTTTTTTTTTTTTCACTTTTCAAAATTTAGATTTAATTTCAAAATTTAAGTTTTACCTTAAAATCTAGGTTTTATCCACGTACTCATATTTTTTGAAAAGTGAATTTGAATACAAAACTTCGGTTTGAAACTTTAGTTTTGTAAAAGCTATTTTCTTATTAAATCGCATCTTCTCTTGATAAATTTTCTTTTTCCTACTTTTTTTCTCTCTTTCATCTTTACTGCCTACTTTTTACATCGGAATCCGTAAAAGCCAAAACTTTTCAAACACGATCACCGTTTTAAAATTTAGGTTTTGTATCGGAATCCGTAAAAATTATTCTTCAAACATATATTTTACCTCAAAATCCATAAAATCTGACTTTCAAATGAGTCCGGAGAAGAAGATAAGTAAGTATATGCAGAAGCAAAAGTTGGCACTGGAGAAGTAGATTGGTCCCTGACAGGTCTGGTTCAGTGGAAATAAAATACGACGGAGCAGGAGCACATGTAACGTGCTGCCTTTAGAGGCTAGACAATTAAGTTGGAGAGTCAAAAAGATTAATTTTCTGTATTTTTTATTCAATGTTATAAAAGATTCTTAAGACTTACAATTAAAGTTTGTTGTTTTGGGATATTTTTATGTTATTATATGTATTTTTTATTATCTTAGTTATGTTTATAAGGTATAATTCCAAGCCTCCTATAAAGAAAAACAAAAAATATTAATGAATTTGAAGATCGATCCATGGTGGACAAGCCTAATCCAACCCCATTTTAGGTTCATATTGAACTGAGTTGAACCATAGGTTGCCAAACCCAGTTCATCATGAAAACAAACTAAGCGATGGTTTTAATCCAGTCTAATCTATTTGTTTTGCGGTCTTAGATTAGTCTTTTAGATTCAACTATTCCTTTTAATTTTATTGTGTTCGTAACACCTTATTTGCACATGTGGCTTATTTGCTTCGTCACTCTAGTTGCCAAGTTTAAATTAAATAGGACTGCTTTTGTTGTTAGTTATTGTTCAACACTTAGAATAGAACTCTTTTTTTTTTTTTTTTTGTTTTAAGTGTCAGATATGTATTTTATCAATTTTATATTTTTCACATCAGAAATCAACCATCCATTACATCAGATAAGTATACCATTATTAAATTGCTGACATCTGCTCAGGGAAGCTCAGACTTTTCAACATGAACAGAAACTAGAGACAAGCAAGCAGAGAGGTGTAATGAGCATTTGACAATAGACTTGTTTGGTCATTTAAAAGTTATTTCTGTGTTTATTGAAATAAAATTTCTCTCACATATTTATTTCAGAATCTGTGTTTGTTCTCCCAACGGACTTACCAAACAGGCCCAATATATATTTTGATACGTGATTTGCATCGATTCAACTTTAAGATGTGTCAATATCATTTTGAATGCACTACAAGTGGTAAGATTTCCTCTGCAGTTAAAAATATTACCCCCATTCTTTAATATTTATATATTAAAGGTTAATTAATTTAGAAATAGTAAGAAAATTAAATAAATTTTTAATATATTATATATTTGAATACTTATACGTGTTATTACATTATATATCAATTTATAAATTAAACAGATGGGTAAAGTGGTAAATATAAATACTTTAGGTTAATTCGTTTAACTTTTTTAATATACTCAAATTAGTAACTAAATCTCATATTAAAAATAAGAGATTCTATAATGTTGTGCCAACACTCCATTCTTAGCTTGGTTTCGGACTAATTGACAGCAAAATCCAATTATGTTTAAAATATTGAAGTTTTATATGGTCACGAAACATTTGGTACCTCTTAAATATCATTAAATACTTCTCAAATCCTTAATTTAGTTAATTATACTGAGCATGACATGATTTTTCTTTCTAAAATATGCTTATTTAGGATATGACTTAATGGTAGGCTGGTCTTTGACTTCAACAAGTAACTTTTACCCAACTATTTCTTTTTTTCCTCTTTATTATTAACATGAAGTTTTACGTTACAAATTGAGGGAAGGGAATTATTTGTTCATTTGTTTATTGTACTTCCATTTTAACATGAAATTCGTTAGATTCTGAACGTGGTAAATTTTTTTTTTTTGGGCTTGAAAAATAAACGTCATTGAAGCAAAGTTAACTCACTGGGCTTAGTTCAAAGAAACCAAACAAACACAGCCTAGTAACTAAGCCCAAAAACAGAAAGCCACACCAAACAACTTCACCAAACATTACCACCCTAAACCCGTGCTTGGATAAAGAGAAAATAAGGGAGGAAAGAAAATGATGGGAGAAACAGAGGGGAAATGAGTTTTCCGTTATTTGGATGGATAAGAAAAAGTGGGAGAAAAGAAAAACATAAGAGAAAATGGGATTTTGGACACATCACATTTTCTGTCCAACTTTTCTCTCCACCCATGGAGAGCAAATGTGAAGAAAATTTGTTCCCAATTAGAGCTCTCATATGCTACTACAAAATCAAAACTTCCCCTTTTTCCATCTGTAAGTTGCGTTTTCCTATTGTTTCTCACATTCAGAAAGCTTGTATTGAATTGAGTGGCACGATGTCCAAGAATTCCTATTACACAGTATATGGGCTTGTTTGGTTAGCCCGTTGGTAGAACAACCGTTGGAAAAAATGACTTCTGAAAGTGACTTTTGGTAGAATGAAAAAAAATTTATGTTTGGATAATCCGTTGTAAAAATGCAGTTATGTTTGGATAAACCATTAGCCAAAATGACTTTTTGTAAAATGCATTTATGTTTGAATTGAAATTTGGAGAGGTTACTTTGAAATAAAAATTACTTAAAATGTTTTCAACTTAAAAAATTACTTAAAATGGCATGAATATCATTAATACACATAATTATTTTGTAGTTTTGTAATTAAATTATTAAAAAAATTAAATGATAAATTTGAAGGTAATGAAAAAATATTCAAATTACATACATGTCAAATGATTACAAATATTACACAATTACTCCGATCGTAAAGCTAGTACAATCTAATCTCTGATTCTGTCACGTATGAGATTCATTTGTGTTAAAGAGGATGGTACATTTGATGAAGACGCCTCACCTGTGTCGTCAACAGTGTCATCAAGCTCAACACTTTCAGTTGGGACTCTAACAAAATCTGCATCGGTTTTAGAGTTTCTCTTGATAAAATTATGTATGGCCATCATTGCACAAACAATCAATACTTGGGTTTTGAACTTGTATGGTGACATATGTTGCAGAATTGCAAATCGATTCTTCCACAGCCCAATTGTTCTTTCTATAGCAGATCTCAAACTGGAATGGTAATAATTAAATACTTCGTCACTATTTGTAAACCCAGGTTGTTGTCTAAATGCTGAAAGATGATAACGCTAACGTCTATATGGACTGAGATATCCCAGCGGTATTGGATAGCCAGCATCAACTAAATAATATTTCCCTAAATTAACAATAAAACAATGTGACGTGTTAAACTAATGCAAACATACAAATGAATACAAAAAATGTGAATTTAAATTGAGGAAAACAATACCTGTAGGTGGATGTGGAAAATCCAAATTAGAAGTTGTGATTGCAGTGTTAAAAATCTGAGCATCATGGGCAGAGCCTTCCCACCCAGCTAAGACGAAGCTAAAAAACATATCCCAATCACAAACGGCCATAACATTCTGTGTCGGATACCCCTTTCTCCCAATATATTTATCTTTCGTTTTCATACTGACTCTACATGGTATGTGAGTCCCATCAATTGCCCCTATTGCATCCTTAAAAAATGGCCAATATCATTGATCATTCATTATGTTTGGATCGTAGTCGAAGAACGTTGCATCACATGGTTTAATAACTTCACTGGACAGACTGATGCATGCTTGCAATACCTTATGAAAATGTCTGCTGACGGTCTCTCCTGAATGTTGAAACCTCTCCTGTACCGTCCTGTTACGGTGTCCATGGCTAACAATGAGCAAAAACAAGGCAACCATTTCTTCAATGTCCATGCACCTTGAATTGCGTAAACCATGTTCACGCAATTTATAGCACAGACTGTTGAAAACATCCTTCTCCATTCAAAACAATTCATGAAACCGTGTTGGATGACCTTCCATCACTTCTTGCACCCACAAATGACCGGTAAGTTTACTTGTTCTTTTCGGTTCTTTATTAATACACAGACATGTTCATCTTCTGTGACGTCCTCACTCAAATGTTCCACCAAGTCCGGGTCACTTAATTCATCGACGTCATCATCTACTCCACTCTCCATCGAATCTCTCATCAATTCATCATCCGAATTAGTCATATATTATTTACGCAGTGACATTTTCAAAAAAAAAAAATAGTAAGCATAAACATCGTCAGAGTTAAAAACAAGAGGAATAAAATCTGAAATAGAAAGTCACATATCATCATAACAAATGTCACATTTTGTAGACCGAAATTTATACATTGTACTTCATAGTCCTTTAACAAAAGGGTTTGGATTATAAGCATTATACTTCAAAAAATCTACTACCGATTCCCTTCTGTTCACTAGACATGTCATCAAAAGTTCCCTAAATCATTCCGGCGACAACATATTTAAACAGCGTGATAATAAGTTAGGATCTGTTGTAATTTCCTCCATCTCAAATAGTTCGATAGAAAGGTCAGTTGCTGATGGAATCTAACATCTCTTCAATGATTTCTCTGTCAACCGCTTCAAATATTTCACCTTTTTTGCGGAATTAACAGCTATCTGACTCATAGCAAATGCTATTTTTTGTGCGACAGGAGCTTTATTCTTTCCTTTTCCAGTCAACTTGTCATTCCTCTTCCTCTTACCGTGACTTGCAGAACCGCTCCGATTACTAGGTCCAGAGTGTTGACTGTTCTGTCGGATGGTCATTCCCTCGAGTTTAGTTGAGACTCCTGCAGAATGTCGACCAAATGAGTCATCTTGACTCTCACCCGACCCTTCTGTTAATTCATCCCCGTCAACGTTCATGTCGGGTCAATAGCAATCTTCATCATCATATTGCTGAGTTGGGGCCTGTGACGCAGATGGGGCAAACATGCCATCTCCTGATGCCGTTAGATTCTTATAGAGTATCCTCATTTCATTGTCAAACCTAAAACCTCGATATCTAAACTTTTCATACTTAAATTTACAAACAAATAACTACAAATGTCAAGGAAAAAAATAATGGAAAAAAATGACAACATTATTGGTAAAATCATTTTAAAAGATCATAAAATAATTATAAAATTAGTAAAATCATCCTATAATTTTGTAAAATAACTATAAAATTCGTTATTTGATAACGAAATAATATGTAAAATCATTTTAACAAACATGATATAACAATTCACTATTTCAAAATGAAATAGGGACATTCCATTATTTTGTTTGCTTAAATTCGTAAAAAATGAAATATGATGACCAAATCATTTCATTATTTTCCAATTTTTCCTGGTATATTTTTATCGTCATTCTAATTTATTGGACAGAAAAATTACAGGTTGAAAGACTATAGAAAAGAAAAATTAAGAATTCTAATTTATTCCCAACAAATTTAGTTCCAAAAAATTACAGCGTGAACGATTATGGACAGAAAAATTACATGTTGCAGGATTATGGAAAGAAAAATTACATGTTGAAGGATTGTGGAAAAGAAAAATGAAAGCTTGTCTTTTTTTTTCCTACCTCATAAAGAAGCAAATGGCATGATTTCAGTTGGAAAAAAGAGGCATGATTTCACCAATCCCACACTAAATAACAGTCAAACAAAGGGGTAAGAAACAATGGAAAACGAAAGCGAAAACGAATGCAGACAAGCATACTTGAACAAAAGCTTGCAACATTCGAAAACAAAGAGATTCCAAAATGAAATTGCAACAGATCAAAGCACGAAATTGCACCAGATCAAGGCAACAGCTCAAAAACGAACATATTCCAAAATCATGTGATTATTCCAAAATGAATAGCAGCTCACACACGGACGAAATTTCAACCAAAGACCACCTCAAAATCTCAGCAGCATGAACAACAATCCCACATTTGTGTCTCATCTTTGAAAAAAAAAAAAATTCTAAAACCCTGCTCAAATCGGTGAGGACCTTGAGAAAATCGTGCTTTTGAAAACCATGCTCAAACCTCCAAGGCTTTCCTTACTGGGGACGAAAGGGAAGGCAGTTGAGGAGCTTGGTGACTTGCAAATCAGAGCCAAAGGGAAGCTCAAGGACGATTACCCACAGCCAAAGGGAGCTTGGTTACCTGCGGAGAAGCAACCGTGGACTGAGGAGAGGAAAGGGAGCGTGCTCAAGGATGAGAAGCAAAGGTGAATGTCAAAACAGAAAGCTATGAGCTAACAGATGCAAAGGGGTAAGAAACACAGCTGCAAATAGGGGAAAAGAGAAGCGAACCGTGAGCGTCGCCAGCGATTTTTGAAGCGTGTCGAGCTGTGATCGTCACCAGGGAGGAAGGAATACAAAGCGGAGGCTGCGAAGAGAAGAACGAAGGCGCAACAGGAAGGAGAAGGACGAATGCGAGCAGAGTTATTAGGGGAAGGGAAAGCTTAGTCTGTGAGCTGGCGACTAGACATAAGGCTGAAGAGATTCTTGCACGCGTACGGGAACAGTAATGGGGAATCCTCCTGAACGCATACGTCGCACAAAATGCCATTGCCTCATAACACCGTTCTGTAATGGGCTAACCAAACATGAATTCATTTTGGTTGAAGACCCAAAACGGCTTTTCCTAACCTAATGGGCTAACCAAACAAGCCCTATATATGATACAGAGATGGGTCCCATAACAATGCCCTAAACGAATATTCTAGGCATATTCTAAGACACTTACTATAAAAAGTACACGTGTCTGGGAATTGTTATTTACGCTAATACATATGCTAATTTATGCTCTAACACATTCACCTCCACACTTTCTCCAATCTGGTTAATCTCCATTATTCCTCTAAAAGCTTCTTAAATTTTCGATTCGTTCCACATTTCCAGAGCTAACCCACTTCACATTTCTCTTCTACGACGACCCCACTTCCTTGTGCTTCCTCTTTCTTCTACACCCCATTGCCTTAATTGTCCTCTTATTGTAAAACCTCCATCTTTGTGTAATTCACCTTCATTCTCATCATTCTCTATTATTGTAACTGCCTCGCATCTTCTTAGGGTTACGGAAATTAGAACCCAAATTTGCAATGGTGAAGTTGAAGCCAATGGAATTTCCACATAAACTTATATGATATAGTTTATTTATTTCCTTTCATTATTTTTAATTTTAAAAATTATCCACATTTTTTAAAATTATTTGGCTTTAAAATATAATAATAAGATGATGTATTGTGATATTTAATTTAGCTTTAAACATAATATATTTTCATTAGAAGTGTATTTTAGCCATTTAACTATTTATCCATTTTCTTTCCTCAGTGTTTTCCCTCGTCCATCCAAGCATGAGATATAATAACATTCTCTCTCCTATTTTCTCTTCCTCATGTTTTCTCTCCATCCAAATAAAAAATAAAGGTCATATCCCTTTTAACTTACTATCTTCTACCATAAGAGCAGAAATACAAGTTGAGGTAGTAATTGAGGCAGAAATGAGATTTCAAGTTAACAAAGAAAAAGCATATACTACCTTGGATCATTCATATAAGCCCCTATTGACTTCTTTGGGTGTTTAAAGAATATAAATAAACTATTTTAAATTATATATTCTAAAATACTTATATTTGTAATTAGATTATCTATCAGTTTATAAGTCAAACAAATTAAGTTGGAAAAGATGATAAATACATCAGATTATGTGGCTTCTTTATAATCTTCTCAACAAAGTTAATTGTGGCTTGTATTAAAGACGACAGGTAATGTGTTTATATGTGAGTGTGTGTATATTTGAGCTGAAAATTTTAGAGGGTGTTTTGTAAATGCCAAGAATTGAGTTAGCTGGTTGGACTGAGACTATACATGTACACTCCAAAATGTGGTTCCATTTGAATATTAGTATCACTCGTTATGATTCCTGGTATTTTCAACACCCCCCTTGATTAATGTTGCAGCACAAGCAAGCTTAGTTATCTTCATATATATTGACCTCAAATTTAATTCCTTCCTTTTGCATAATAAGGTCAGGCTCACTTGAATGAATCTAAGCTGGCGCTTAGTCAAAATTGGGATGTTGACACAACCACTTGGTTGTAAATTAAAGCAACATTCATATACTTAAAATCAACTACTACCTTCTGTCATTAATATAAAATTCAGTTAATCGATATGGATTATTAAAAAAATATAAATAAACTATTTTCAGGTGTTTATATTTATTATTTTTTCTGAACTAAGTTTCTTGACTTATAAAATGGTATATAATGTAATAATGTATATGAGTATTTCAGAAAAATCATGTTTATATGCAATAAGTAAGCAATTCACTAAGCTTCATTATTTTTCCCAAATTACCTGGTGAACTCTGTTTTAATTATATTAAGGATCGGAGGTAGTAATTAAGGCAGAATTGAGATTTCATGTTAACAAAGAAAAAGCATATAGCCATATACTACCTTGGATCATTCATATAAGCCCCTATTGACTTCTTTGAGTGTTTAAAGAAGATAAATAAACTATTTTAAATTATATATTCCAAAATACTTATATTTGTAATTAGATTATATATCAGTTTATAAGTCAAACAAATTAAGTTGGAAAAGACGATAAATACATAAGATTATGTGGCTTCTTTATAATCTTCTCAACAAAGTTAATTGTGGCTTGTATTAAAGACGAGAGGTAATGTGTTTATATGTGTGTGTGTATGTTTGAGCTGAAATTTTTAGAGGGTATTTTGTAAATGCCAATAATTGAGTTAGCTGGGCTGTACATGTACACTCCAAAATTATTCCATTTGAATATTAGTATCACTTGTTATGATTCCTGGTATTTTCAACAGCCCCTTTGATTAATGTTGCAGCACAAGCAAGCTTAGTTATCTTCATATATATTGACCTCAAATTTAATTCCTTCCTTTTGCATACTACGTGAGTGATTACATGCTCCTCTTGAATCATCTTATTAATTGACACAGGAAAAGATGTCCAAATTCTAATATGGAAAAGGGAATCATAGAGATAGGCTCAATAAAAACTTATTAAAACTACTATCAATGCATATTATATGTATCTATACACTAAAACGTGAACATGTTTGATGATAACCCATAGTTTCACAAGTATACATGCATGCATGCATGTTCAATCATTTTCACATGTTTGAAGATTAATTATATGCTATTTATGCTCACCCTTATTATTTAGATAATATCTCATTTTTAAAAAAGTAGCTACATCCTGTATATGCTTTGGGTAGGGGGTATCAGTTGCCCTTTAATTTTGAAGCTCTTCCCAAATGTTGTTTTTTTGTGTTTCTTTAGATCATTAAATTCAAATAAAATGAGTGACATTTTTATATCTTATCGGTAAAAAATGATTATAGTTTCAACTTTAAAGAATCCTACAAAATTTAAAGTATAACTAATTTTTTACTGTAAGTTATCAAAATGTCACTCATTTTATGTTGAATACAATAATTCAATGAAATATAAAAAAAATTGGGAAACCCCCCAAAACTGAAGGGCAGAAGAGGGGGCAACTAGCACCCTAAACTGACTCATATACGGCTCTTAACTTATCAGAGAAAGCTCTATAAATTTAACTGACTTGAAAACTATACACAACAGCTTCCTACTCAAGGGGATGATATATAGAAGAAACTATGAAGTGAGTAAAAGGAAGTAAAGAAAATTTTGGTATATAATAATGCTTCTTAAAAGAGCAAGAAAAAGAAACAAGAAAAGAATAAAAAGAAGAGAAAAGAATATGAAAAAGAATAATCGACTCACACTCACTCACGCATGCATATATACTTTGTCGAGAATCATGCATATCTAATCAACAAGTCAACAAGGAATTTATAAATCACCACATATATATATCCAAACGGTTTAAAGTTTAATATCCTTTTACTCCTTAATTAAAGGACATATTATAAAATAAAGGGTTAAGGTGCAATTTTAACAATTAAGTTTTTTACGAGGAGCATCTGACACTATAAAATTTCGGAATGAGCAAAAATACACATAAATTATAAAGATGGGGCAAAAATAACAAAGCCATTAACTAGTCAAACGGTCAATCATCAATGGCCCACAAAGTCATTCTCTCCTACTCTGTCAGCCACGTCATGTTGTCTTTGTTCCTTCCTTTTCTCATCTCTCTCCTCCTTCTCTTCTTCTTCCTCTCACCCATGGTCTGCTACAAAGCAACGGTGGGGAGGCCACGCCAAAGCAGAAAGATCAATCGCAACACCAACCTTATTCACCTTTGTTTTGGGCTTCCTCGCCCTCTTCCTCTTTCTCACCAACCCCATATCATAGCTCTCAACCATCCCAACCTTTAATTCAGAATTCAGCACAACTTCATGGGTAGCAGGAGGGAAAGCAGATGTGCTTCAGCTTCAGAGAGAGAAAGCTCACCTTGCCGACAGACACCACCACGATGACACAGCAGCTCACCTTCAGCTTTAGAGAGAGAAAGCAGACCGTGAGAACAGCTCGGCTTCGGACGGTGTTAAATTATTGCACGGCGAGAGCTTTGACCATGAGCAGCTGAGGACTTCAGTGAGAGCAGACATTGCGAGCTGAGGAAAAGAGACGGTGAGAACAGCTGAGTTTCAAGCTCAACACTTGCCGAAGATGAGGAAAAGGAAGCTGAGGCTCGGTAGGATAAGGACACGAGGAAACGCTCCTTGGGTGTACTTCTGACAGTTTCTTAATCATCAGATGCATGAGGATTTTGTCTTCATTCCCCTAACACCAGTATCATGTAACCTTGTACGTAATTCTTGCTTGTTATAAAAGTGGAGCGTCTGGCTTTTTGGTTGATGGAGAGAAGGAGGAGAGAGAGGGAGAGAGAAAGAGACGAAGGAGAAGAGATGAGATGGCTTAAAGATGGAAAAAGTTGACTTCAGGGGTCCACGTATGGAAAGTAAAGGTTTTGTTATTTTTTCCCCATTTTTATAACGTCATGTGTATTTTTCTCCTTCCGAAACTTTATGGTGCCAGACACTCTTAGTGGAAAACTTAATTATTAAAATTGAACCTTAACCCTAAAATGAAAATAAAGTCGTTAATAATAAAATTTAAAAACAATTCTTGGAAACAACTTCTTTGCTTGTAGGGGTAACCCTAAACTTCACCTGGTGGGCACTTCATGCGCTAGATCACCTTTAAAAAAAAATTTAAGAAAACTTTACATAGATAGACCAAATCAGGGATATTGGAACAATGGATTTTGCATTTGAGAAAAATATCTTTTTATAGCATCAATGCACAAGAAATTATAATGACACGTTTGTTTCATTGAGTTCATGGGAATATAATGAGTGAAAATACAATGTAACATAATAATAATTTTATAGCATTTGTTTGGTATGTTATTAAGAAACCATAAAATGAAATTTATATTTTATATAGAAAAAGAAAAAATGCATAATAATCTTTTTAACTCTATTAAAACTAAAAATGAATAGTATAAATATTTAAATGTTGATTCATGAAAGGTATGAGTATTACCAATTTGATGTAATTCATTGTATTTGACTAATTTACCAACCAAACATTTAAATCAATAGAATGTATCTGGATTACATGTAATTGAACTAAATAAATCATAATTAATCACATTATCGTCTCATTACCATCAATAACAATTCAGTACTTTTAATTCTTTTCCCCTATGAGAGAGAAGAGAGAGAGAGATTCTAAACAAACTTGTGAAAGAAAAATTCAAGTTTGTGCATAAATTCGAATATGGCGTTGGTGGTTGGATGGAGAAAGCAAGGATAGGGCGTTATTTGAGGATAATCTCTCCGATTCAGTTTCCTGGCTACATCAATTATCAAAGCATAAGGTTAATCATCTCCATTCTTGTAATTTATTCATGAAATTTATGTAATTAATTAATCCTTCTTTGCTTATTTGAATTTATTTTTATGTTATTTTCCCTCTTCCATTAATTCCGTGCAGTTCTCTTTAAGGATTGTAGACAAATGATAAACTCTAACTATTTTTCTTGAATTTCACAAGAAAATAAGGCCTCAAATGCTGAAAAATATTTTTTTAAAATTATTTAGATCTCTTCTCAAGAATTATACTTTTCCATAATATTTTGAATCCCGAGACCCCTTTCCATAACACTTCAAAGAACCATTTCCACCAGTAGTTACTTGTGTTGAACTGCATGATCCTTTCTTATATATAATTATATATACCAACAAGACTAAAAAATGCATACGTATAGGGAAGATAACACTATAAAAAACATGAAATTTCTGACCGAATAAAAAATATGATTATTCTCTCTTTGTTAACAATGACATGGTAGTGGTATTAGCTTATGTTTGAGGATTTAGTTGTCATAGGTGCTATGAGATATAAAGGTGAGTGTTGATTAAGATGTAAAGAATTAATAAAAATTACCCTCCATAGCATGAAGACTTAAATAGATAATCTATGTGGTTAACACTAATCTGCCAACTAATAGAATCACTAAAGTGGTGAGACTCATCGCATCCCTTGAGAATTAATTAATAACTTCAATGCAATATGAGAAACTTATAACCCTTATTCTAATTCTAGAACAATTCCTAGTATAGGAGTTCATATACTTGTTTAGTTGAAAAAGACTATTTATGATATGGTTGTAATTAAAATTTTCCTAATAAGTCAATCAAACCCCCCTAGCTTCCTCTTGATGCCCTAGAGATTTTTAGCTCTAATGTTTTTGTTGGTTTATCTGGGATCTAGGTTCGAAAAGTTTGGAATTTTCTAGAAAACCTATTCTGGCCTTTTATCTTCAAATTCATTTTACCATGTTAGATGGGACTAATATAAGATGTTTATAGGCATTGGATTTCAGGATTAACCTAGTTTCAAGAACTCAAAACCAGTTTTGTTACTCTGGAATACCTAGAGAGGTAGTAGTTGTAGTAGATAGTTATATTATAATTCCTAAAAACATCATAAATATAAGAGCTAATAAAAATTTACAATTGTTTTGTAGGTAAATTTACAAGTACATATAATTATTTTAACAACTAAAAATAATAAAAATAACAAATGTAATAGGAAATCTCGACCAAATGAAAACACACAATTTGACTAAGTTTTGTCCTAAAACAAATCAAAATTTCCATGAAAAGGGCTTTTATAATTAGCGAAGGCAAGAGGTTGACTTGACTCCTTTTTGTTTGTGTGTGTGTGTGTGTGTGATAGAGAGAGATACATTCTCTTTATTTTCCTAAGTATCAATCAGGCCATCAGGTTAGTTATCTCTTTCTACAAAGAAAAAACACCCCATTTTTTATGGTTAGATTTACTTTCTTGTGCTTTGTTGTTGTTGAAGAAGATTATTTAATAATAAATGTCAATTATTATAAAAATTTTAATTATTATGATGGAAGCACATGAAGAAATTTTATTTATGAAATATTTTCATTTTCAGCTGCGTCCCAAATTGTCCTAGAGAATTTTGGGGGGAAAAGGTGCTAAATTTGAAATATGTGTGTTGCTTTTCGCTTCCGTTCTAAAATTCTATCCATAATTGTAGCTCAAGTCTACAAGTTGAGTTCAAGGAACACTATAATGCACTTTGCAGCCATTTTCACTTGTTATGGATTTCTTTATTCTGGACTAAAGAAAAATGATTTGGTCGAACTAAATCTCTTGCTTTGGAAGATCTAAGTAAGCTAACAGCATCATGACATTGATACTTAGCTTTGAATGCATTTACAGATACATCAAAAGATTGAGTTTGGAGATGGAAAAGGGTGCTAGGCTGCTAAACTTGAAGGCCGACTTAGAAAGTATAGGCTCCATGGAGCCTCTCTTAGCATCATGTTGCATCTACAAAGTACCACCAAGAATTCGAAAGGTGAATGAAGAAGCCTACACGCCTACCTTTGTTTCCATTGGCCCATTTCACCGTGAAAACCAAAGGCTAAAATCAAATCAGCAATTAAAATTGTGGTACCTCCAAAAATTTATGAAGAGGAACCAAGAGAAATCATTGAATGATTATGCCAAATTCCTAAAAGACTCAGAAGATAACATCCGACATTGCTATTCAGAGACCATACCAATGGAAAGCAACAAATTTGTAAGCATAATTCTAATTGATGCTTCTTTCATCATTGAGCTGTTTCTTGCTCAACATATTGCTCTACATGGAGATCAACCAATTGACCCTCTTGTTAGGAAAGGAGCATGGCCAATAAGAGAAATAATGCTAGACTTGATTTTAATTGAGAACCAGTTACCATTTTTTGTCCTTGAAGGCCTATTCCGTGAAGCTTTTCCCATTGGATTCAATGGTGAGCTTTCATTTCTTGATCTGATCATCCCTATTTTCACCATAGGGTTCTTGAGAAACATATATTGTTCCCCATCATCAGTTCACAGAATGTTTGACAAATTTTCCTTTACAAAGCAAGCGAAACACCTCTGTGATATATTAAGGGAAATTTGCTTACCGAGTTATCCACCACCAATAATTAGTGGCGACCCAACTATGAAACGTTCATATAGTATGAGTCAGCTAAACGATGCCAAAGTTAATTTACAACCTCGCGAAGGGAAAATGTTAACCGAGGTTAAGTTTGAGGAAGGGGCTCTAAGAATACCAAAAATTAGGGTTAGTAATTGGTTCGAGGTATTGCTGAGAAATGTTGTTGCTTTTGAGCAGTGTCACTATCCGTACGAGCTCTACGTGTTGGAATGTGTAATCCTCTTGGATTTTCTTTCTCAAGACGTTTAGATCCTTGTTGAAAAGGGAATCATGGAGAGTTTTCTTGGTGGCCGAAAAGTGGCTTCGATGTTTAGCGATCTACATATGAATCTTTGTGATTACGCAAGTAATTGTTATGTTGATTTACATAAAGAGTTAGACAAGTTTTATAATAATCGTTGGCACAAGTATAAAGCAATCTTTGTGCGTGACTATTGGAGCACTCCTTGGATTTATAGTGCTGCAGTTCTGCTTCTTTTCCTAACTTTAATCCAGGCAATATGTTCTATTGTTTCTTTGTTTAAATGAAGGTCAAAAACTCTTGTATTATGCTTTTAAGCCTCAAATAAATTTGGTGTGTGTGTATTGCTTTATGTAACAACAGCTATTTTGGTGTATATGGCATAACATCCCACTTAGCTTACTTTATTATGTATTAGAGACTAATAATAAACCATTTTAAGACCTTTTATACTCTAAAATTAGCTAATCGATCAAATGAAATTTTAAAACCTTGTTAAAATTATTGTTCATGCGCATTGTTCACTTGGTAAATTTAAAATTTTTAATCAAATTTAAAAATTCATAACTAATTCTAGGCCTTTCATGCACTATTGGATTGAAATTTGACTAAAAAGCATAAAAAACCTTGAGTTCGAAAACATCAGCATGGCTACGTTCTATTTTGACTAACAAGAACTTTGTTTGGACTTTGGACGCTTGTCAATCTTTTTGACTATGTTTTTTTTTTGGATACATTTTGACTATGTTAGTTGTTGGTTCGTGTACTTTGCCTGGTCTAATAATACGACCGGTCCAACTTAGTTTTATGTGCCCATTGGATCAGAAGCTTTGAAGCTTAAGCATTTACTCTTCAAGCCCAATTTCAAAATGGATAATCCAAACTCATAGCACAAGCCCAAATGATATGAAAATATGTGGTCAACCAATCAATTCTCCAAACTCATCATGATTATGATTTATGAATAATTATTTTCTTTGTTTCAAGTACAAATTATGTAAAATATGTTTGATTTAGACTTTGATTGGAAGTCCGATAGACAATAGTTTTTATGTAGTACGAATCAAAATATAAATTTTAAAAAATAGATTTTAGGATAATAATCATAATGTATGCAAGATTCACAAACGGATTCTTTAACCCAGAGACCTGCAAATTTATTGCTCGATTCAAACATCAATTTTATTGGTAGTGATCAACCGTTGCCCGCAACTCCAAATCTCATTCATTGCTTAAGCAAATAATGAGTTCGTTTGGTAAAGCTTATGAATCTTCTAAAAGTATGTTCAACAGTGTTTTTCCGCAAAATGAAATAATCTCCTCCACATATTTACCTTGATTTACGTAAAAGTGCTATTCTACCGCTTAACCAAAGGGACACAATGTTGATACGCGGCCTCACGTGGAAGCGAGGCCCACTTGATGCCAATGCACGTGCAATGAAACTCCTATAATTCTGTGCATACAGAGGGGATACTTTGAGTTGATGGACTGTCAAACTTTTTATATACTTAGATGGGCATGATGGCATGATGGGTTTGACTCGACCAGGATTGATGGTAGCCTCTTTTGACGTGCTATCATTGTTTCAGAGATATATCTATCCAAGTACCGATGACTTTTCTTTCTTTGTTTTTTTTTTTTGTCAGAAAGAGCAAGTTTTTATATAATGAAACCAAAAGTCATTACAAAGAAAGAACACCAACGAGAATACAAACGAAAACAGACCAGAAAACCCATTAGGGAAAAGTATCTATCAGAAAATTATCCCGATTCAAATTGGACTGTTTCAACATCTTCACACAGCAGCTTCCTTAGAAGGTGTGGGGGTCTCAACACTCAATCCTCAGGACACAACTCATCTAATGAAGCAGTGCCCACTTAGTCAGCAGCTTCGTTCGCTTATCTTGAAATCCATTTGCAAAAATGGTTCCCAATATCCTTTCAAAGAGATTGGATATGTTGAAAAATAATGTCACATTTCCACTCTGGAGCACAAACTTGGTTTTGAAGACACGAAGCGATAATTTGAGTGTCTCAAAGGAGACGTCTTCCAAATCATTCTCCTTAGCATATTGGAAGGCCATTTTTAACACTCAGCACTCCGCTTCTGAACTCAATGGTGCTTTGATAGTTATCACCCCACCATCTAACAGCCATCCATTATCATCCCTGATTATAAAGGTTGTGGCCGCCGAATCGGTACTAACATTTGAAAGCCCCATCTGTATTTATCTTTAGCTCATTACCATTGGGATGTTAATGAGAAGATGATCAGAGGAATCAGCCACACTCCTCACCTTGGGACGATGGCGCAGAAACAGAATCTTCTCTTCCATTAGTCTTTTTTCGCTGATTGCTGTATTTTTCTTCTGTACTTTTTTCACCTTTCTTGGGTTGTGCTGTGCCTGTGCTTATATTTTAAATACCACATTTTCCGTTGTGTTGACTGTGAATAAATTGATAAAAGGTAATTAAGAACTAAGCAGGCATTTTTTTTAATTTGGATCTTTCCCTTGTTTCTGCTAAACGAACTGAAATTTGGAGCCAATTTAGTTTCTCTGGCGTGTCTTGTGTGTTGTTAGGTGACAAACAGAAAAACATTTCAGATATCATTGTCAACGGATGCCTTCAGCCTTCCTCCAATTCTAATATAACATTTCAGCATACATACTTTACGATTCAATTAATTATGTAATTTTATTATCAGTTTGACAAGTCTACTTTTCAATTGTATGTAATATAAATACATTTTTCTTTATTCCATTTTTTTATCATTTTATTTATTCCTAATTTTATCACAAAATATAAAATAATTATATGTATTAATGATTTTCATGCCCATTCAAATAATTTTTATCCAAAAGTCATTTCTCCAACATTTATCCAAACATAAATGCATTATATCAAAATGTATTTTAATCAACGGTTTATCCAATATAACAGCATTTTGACCAACGTTTTATCCAAACATAAATAAAATGTATTATGCCAAAAGTCATTTTTTAAAATGCATTCTAGTCAACGATCCTTCTCCTAATGGTTTTCCAAATATACACATAATCTCAAGTGGTTTCATTCATAACTTGTAGCTGCAGGTCTATACTCTTGGATCATTTTATTAGAACAGAAAAAGATGTTGAAATGCTTGAAGAACAGGGAATTATACATAACTTCATAGGAGAGAATGATGCAGTGGCTTCCATAACCAAGAGACTGGGCAGGCATACAGCCCCCCATATGGATTTCAATAATGATTGCATCTCTCTGTTTGAAGAATTGAACAACTTCTGTGGTAGTTCATATCGCAAGTACAAAATAATCTTTAAGGAGTAATACTGGAGCACTCCCCGGAGGATAGTATCAGCAATTCTTCTTCTTCTACCACTCACTTTGATCCAAACAATATCTTCTGTCATTGCCTAATTAAGAATTAGCTCCAAAGCTCATCTAAGACTCAATGATCAATTAAATCTTTGGAATTTATTATATATCTTAATCTAAAACCCTCTGCTTTATGTCACAGGCTGAATATTTACTTGATATCAGCACCGTGCACTCTAGCAAATTTTTCCCGAACTCAAGTTTGGAACGAAACTTGCTAGTAGTCTTTCGAGTTTTAACTTAGTTGTGAAAACTAAGGAAAACTTAGGGAGAATATAGAGAGAGAAGGTTATGGAGATGTATATCACTTAAAGAATGTTTGATCATTACAAGTGAACCCCAATGGGTATTTATATTGCTCCACCTTCTCAATGGACGATAGAGATCTACTCAATCTAACGGTCTATATTTATTGTTCTTCTAAAATTTTCCTCTTAAATATCTAGATACTATACAAATGTGGAAGATAGAGAAAATTCTAAAATATCATGGAATACTTGAATATTTAAAAAATGAATTTTAGAGCTTTCTATAAACCTCTAGAATGAACTGTGACATTCAGTAGAACTTTGTGTGGGGAGGGATTTCTTTCTTTTTTGATGACCTTTTTCCTATTGGAATAAATTAGAGTCAACTTGTAAGTCTTCATCGCAATGATGCCCGGTTAATTGTGTTGTTGAAATTCATGCATGCGCACACATATATAATGAATCGCAAGTTTCTGTGTCTCTAAAGGAATGCTCCATTGTTATATACTTCAAGAGTTGGGCATGAAAATAGTGAATGTATTAAGTTGTTGGTTAATCAAGTCCATAAGATCCCTTTGAAAGTGAAAATAAGAATATGGGCTAATTCGCCACCCAAGCATGAGGAAAAGAAGAAACATAATTTTGACTTCAGCAAGCTTGGAAGATGGGCTAATTCCCCACCCCCAGCATCCACCCAATCCTTAAAGAAACAAAAGACCAATACACCATTCTGATAGGATACAAGTTGGACTTAATAACACATAGGATACAAGTTGTGTGGTAGAAGTAGAGGAAGGTTGACATTGTCAGTATTTAAGTATTATGTTGGTTGTGAAGAAGAGGTTCCTAGACTCAAACCCCATGGGTGAAACAGGGTGACTCGGCTTCTGACAATTAGGGAATAAATAACAAGCCAGAACATAAGGGGCTTAAGCAATTTAGTAAGGCCCATGTTTGTGGAGACGATGTCTGGCTTAACGGGCAGCACTTTTTTCCCCTAGGCATGTGTAGTTTGTGAATTAAAGACAATGTTGTTTGAAATGCTATAAGACGTTATATGTTAACACCTATTATGATGATGGAAGTTCAGACTTTAATTTGATTCATCATGTTGTGAGGAATTCAGTCCATTTCACTAAATCTAACCGTGTTAATAGAAGAAAGAAGGTGAATGAAAAGATCTGAATTATAAGATGGTCCAAAAAACCCATTTTGTTGTTGCAAGACAATTGAAACGTACCATTGCGCTCACATAAAATCCACACAATTAATGAAGATAGACCTACAATACACAATAAAATAGTGTTAGGAAGGACCCAGGGATCAGGTCAAGAAAAAAAAAAGGGAAGAAAATATTCAGGACTTGGGAGTCATATGAGTCAAATGCCTCAAATGAGTAACCATTGTAAGTAAACTTGAGATATATCTTTTACTATCTCCTTTCTACTATATGATTGTTTCAAGGGAGTTAAATTCTTTTCACACACATATAAATGTATACAATATTTTTATATTCTTTTTAAACATAACTGTAGTAGGTTAGTCGCCCACGCACACATAACTAACATTAGATCTATTTTGGGCTTAAATATAAAATCTCAATCTATATTATCTCCAAAACTTATAATTTTTCCCAAATGAACATAATTCATTGCACATAGTAAAATAATTTCATAAAAAGTAGTTAGAATGCATATAATTGAAAAAGATATTTTAGAAAGATCAAAACACATATATTAGGAATAAATAATTTAGGTAATCAATTTTTTTAATTTCCACAAATTTATTATTAAGTTTTTGTATTAACTATAGTCCAGTAGCACATTTTTTTTAAAGAAGCAAAAATTGCATACTTCCATCAAGTGACTCTCAATTACTTTTAACAAACAAACTTTTGTAACGAAAAGTCTTTTTAATAATCAAACGTGCTCTTTGTAAGGACAGCAGCCTTTGGTAGGACGTGGTTCCCTCTTTTTAATTTTCATTACATAACCTCTCTCCATTTCCTTTTTCATGCAATTATAAATTGTTCAAATTTAATTATAATAGTTTAATTTATATTAATTTAACATTAGATATATATAAAATTTAGTTATATATGAATCACTTAAATTTATTAATATTAAATTGTACCATTGATCGTGGTGGAAATAATTCAAAGGGGTGATTTTGCCACGAAGAGCTCTTCACCAATTTAATAATAAAAGCACCGCAATATCTGGCTACAAAATAAATGCATGCAATTAAAATTTACAACTACTCAAAGAAAAGCCATGTCTTTCTGGCAAAAAAAAAAGAAGAAAGAAAGAAAAATGAAAGGCCACGTCATGTGATGATGGTGGTGTATGCTCTTGTCCTTTAATTTCTTTAAGACGAATCTGAACCATCTCCTTTTAGGTACGTCTTGTAATTTATTTATGTTTGCAATTTTATTATGTTATGTTGTTTTTCGTATTTTCTTAATATATTTTATTTGTAATATGTATCAATTAATTAAAAAAATTACTCATAAGCTTATTTTGTTTAAAGATATATAGGCTTTATCGTACAAAACTCCCCTTGTATATATAGCCTTATGGCATTTTAAAGTTTAGATTTAACTTCCATAACATTTTATTTTATTTATCATGGATCTCTTGCAGTTAGGTTAATGCTATCTTTTTCATGAAAAATGCCATGTCAGATCAAAAGAAGACACATGACATCCCACGTGACACTTTATGCAACTTTATGTTTTTCCAAAGACAATTTTTAGGTATTGTCTTTGGAAAAACATAAACATAACCAAACTGAAACTCCAAAATATCTCTCGTTTTATCTAGAATTTAATAATAAAACTGAAAAACAATGAAGAGGTTGGAGCATTACAAAAGCATTTGAATGTCTTCAAATCTGTAGCCATACAATAGCAATAAGAAGGAATCTATACTAAAAAAATAAGATTGGCAGAATGCACGTTAGAAGAATATCCTTATAGAAGTCTGAGACACAACAATAAGTCTATCGTACATAATTTCACGATCATTTAATAACTTCTAAGTGTTCCTTTAGTTTTAATATAAAAATCAGTTAATTTGTATTGCTCAAATTAAGGAATGTAATGGAAGTAGGTTAATCACACACAAGCGCATTTGTTTAATATTAGGTTTATTTTGGTTATAAATACAAAATTTCAATCTATATTGCCTCCAAAATTTATAATTTTTCCCAAATAAACATTATTGATTGCACATAGGAAAAGAAAATTCATTAAAAGTAGTTAAAATACATATTAAAAAAGATATTTTTAGAAATATTATTGCACATCTGTTAGGAATAAATAACTCAAGTAATAAATTTT